>JAHZMY010002963.1:0-11288 GCA_027743915.1 Seira sanloemensis | reverse complement strand
CAGCTGCGAACTGCATGATTATTGTGAAGCTGTCGTTTATCAGTAAATGCACACAGATAAAGTGCATTAAACTCGCAAATACATACATATGAGTAAGTCCAGTCTTAAAAAAAGATGAGCACCTTCAGGGGCATTCTAAGACGGGAAATGTCGCAACGCCAGTGCCACTTTTGTCACATAGATAATATGTGCTCCTTGACTCTTTTCTGTGCTGCTTCTTGCGTAAAGAAGATTTTTTTCTTCCATTTCTCATTTTTCTCCTTGGAAGCATCCATGGATTTTACCTGAAGCGCTGTTGTAGATCGTGGGATCTTTTTGTGGGATGTAACATTGTGTAATTAACCACTTAAAGGAAGGAGCCATATTATTACTACTACTAACCATATTATTCTTATGAAAGTTTAAAAAAGATGAGAATCTGCTGTAGAGATACTACAGTACACATAATTATAATCTTCTGCAGTTCTGCACAGGTATATAAATCCTATTCTAAAGTAGCGTGTGGCTTTGTGTGTAACGCATATCATGCATCCTAAATAAAAAGGGGGCCGTCTAAAAAACAGCGTTCTAGTAGCAATGGACTTATTGATCATAATATATCCTATCATATCGTCCTCTCTCTCTCTTCTGGCTCCTACAAAGGAGGAACAGCTGACGAAAACTTTTTGTGTAGTCTGCGCCATTTATGTGCGAAACAATTAAAATAATTTAGGAATAATATCAGGTAAAAATTAAAAAATGAGACGATCGTTTTTAAGCTGATGATGCCACTCGCAGAAAAGGAAACTGAAATGCTTTTACAGGGAATAAAGTGCAGAAGAGAAACTAGAAAAGAGTTTAATTGGAACTGAAGTTGGAATATAACTGCAGCGTTCCACACATGTGACAATCGTTACACTCAACAGGGATCATTAAAAGGTTGCGTTAACTGTCTACATGAAAGTTTCAGAAAGCTGTGCTGAAAGAGTATTAAAATGCACTCCACTCACCTCAAGCGACTTTTTATGTCAATGACATGCTTTTAATCCTTCATCGTCAGCAATTACATCCAGTTTATTTTTACTTACTGGACATGATCCCCCCAAAGTCAGTTAAGCAAATGATGTAAACCATCTGCCTCTGCACAATTTTCCGCTGACGTTTCGACTCAAGTTGTTATATTCGACTTTTTTCTCGTAAACTAATTGAAGCTTGAGCACATTAAAACACACACACACAACTTTTTCCTATAGATTAATATTAAGGCCTGCATGTAAAAGAAATCAAGGAGAGATGATGAAAAAATGGCACTTTTGGAAAACCTGCATTCCTCACAGCAGTGTCACGGTAACACACACACACACAACTTTTTCCTATAGATTAATATTAAGGCCTGCATGTAAAAGAAATCAAGGAGAGATGATGAAAAAATGGCACTTTTGGAAAACCTGCATTACTCACAGCAGTGTCACGGGGAAAGGACCCGTGCTACTTTAATAATAATACAATTTTGCACACTTCATACATGATGATGACATGCCATTTTAATAAAACACTTAAATGGCTTGAGTAGAGATGGGTATTATTCCTCAGGATTTTGCTAAATTCTTCTCTACGATGACAATAAAAATATTTTTACGCCTTTTCCCTGGAAGTTTAGACTTTTTCTTGTACAAGTGCACACCCGAGTATTTCCCAATTAATTATGGCTAACTGTACAGCGATAGACACAGAAACCATTCTCTTTTACATATTCAATATTCATAGGAAAAAGCACAACTCGTTTCAAGACTTGTTGTTGTTAGCACTTCCTTTGTACCCAAAAATATATCCCCAATTCCCTAACATTAATTTCTAAACTTTAAAGGATAAGTTCTATTTCTATGTATCTATTTTATCTCAGGAACGGAAGAATTTTCGAAAACTCTTCCTCCAAAAAAATTGTTAGTAATTGTTTCTTCATCTCCCACGAGCTCAACACAATCACCATTTAACTTTATTCATATCACAACAAACGCTAACTGCGCTTCTCTTCTCTGAAGAAATGATGTGATGATGATTCTTACTACATGTATATAACAAATCCATTTTTTTCGTGTGTTTCTCCCTTTTCTGTGTGTGTAAATACACATACATACATTTACACTCTTTTTTATACTTTTCGACTCTTCTTCCCTTTTCTGTGTTTTTGTTGTTGTCAAGCAGAATATTACGCTATGTAGAGTTAGAGTTAAATGTACATATATTAGAAAAGAACTGGCCTTTTCCCTATGAAAGATCTCTCTGGTCTCTACTGCTGCGATGAGGTTGATGATGATGATGATGATGATTGGATGTGAATGTATTGTGAACAAACTAACATGAACACAAAAAAAATCCTAAAATTCACTCGCAAAAGCCACAAGAAGCATAAGACATGCATGAGATATAGGAGCTTTTAATACACATTTTCATCATATGAGACGAAGAAAAAAAACTCATGAAAAAATGAGCATCCAAAGTGTATATGTGTTGTAAACGCTTATCTCCATCCCAAGTTTAAAGCAGCAATGGGGAAAAATGTTATTAGGTACCTATGCCTTATACGTAGAGAACAAACTGTGTTTTTTACCCCTCTTCCTTTGTATCGTCGTCGTGTGTTCATATTGTACCTAAAGAGGAGAACGATCATCTGTTTTCCCCTCTTGATGAGCTGCAGGTTCTTGTCCCACAACAGTTTCGTAGAACAGCCCATGAGCCCATCATCATATGCACAGGGGTTAAAGGAGCAGCTGGATTTGTGAGATAAAGGAGAGAGGTTTTCATATTAAAGCCCCATCATAAGGGTTCTCTCACTCATATGTGTGGTCATAATAATAAATGTGATGACTCGAGATATTTGTGTATGTAAGTTGGAGAAGAAACAACACATGTGTTGTTTATCTTGAGGGATAATGACTGCAACATTATTATTATTATGAGGGATAAAGAGTAAGAGAGTTATGATGAATTATTATATGTATGTGTGCATATGATGTGATGTGAGACATGAAAAAAATTGAGCAGGCACTTATTGTGCTTCGTAAAGACTCATAGGCTGATGAAAATGTTTTAATCAGGCGGATTAAGGATAACGTAAAAGGAATATAAACATACTTATATGATAGTGTGGAAATTATTTCTGTTCTGGCTAACGTAGCATGAGTCTCTGGCGTTAAATGCGTTAGCAAACGCAGCAGCGGTATTACATTACATTATGCAAGTGTAATAACCTCCTTGCAAAAAATCATATTCGCTTATGATTTTGTTGATCATGATGCTATTGCTGAGTTTGCCACAAATTGTTTGCTTTGTTAAAATACTGCATATTATATGAAAATGCAATATGAATTGGTTTGCCAATCACGGAATATCGTTTAGATGATTTTAAATTTGGGAAACGTTTCATATTTGGCTGATGCGCTGTCACAAAAAAGGATGCAGCACGCTTGTGAAAAATGCACTCTATGAAAATTTGGTCTGCATCCAGAGACTTTTTAAAAAATCATGGACCTGTTTAATATTTCAAGCAACTATTTACATACGATCGGTTTGTGAAATCCAAATTAAAAATACAGCACCAAATGAAATTGAATATGTGTGTTTCATGCAAAAATTGTAGGGATTTATGATTTTCTGATGAAATGATACATGAAAAGTGAAAGTCCGATGACTTGTGTACGAAAATGCTGTCCTCCTCAGTCTCAAAGATTGTGTAACAAATGCGAATGTGGAGTGAGACCAGAAGGTTGCCTTGCCACTTGGCAAAACTTCTGTCAAGGAGCCAAAAATGTTCCGAGAATGCTTCTGAGAAAGACGCAAGTAGTTTGGGCGATCCAAGTCAAGTGCAAGTTTCCCATTAAGATGCTTCCGGTATTTATTGAGCAAAGGACTGGGTGTCATCATCAGTAAATAGGATTCGCTCTTTCTGTGACACAGATGTCGGTGGATACCATTCCCTGCTTACATTGATACTAATTTATTGCTTTGTGCTTAAATAAGATGTATTTAATTCTCAATTCATTTTTGGAGACCTGAAATAGAAACTCGGAATAGTGGTAGTTTCACATTGCCCCAAGACCACATTTTTCGGCCATGTGTCAAAGCAAGAAAGCAAACAAAACTTAATTGAGACTGGCATTAAACGATTTGAGGATACATTCTTGAATAGGTACATGAAAATGTAAAATTACATGATGCTTACTTCAAAAAAATCCGTTTTTAATCTCAGTAAGGTTTTACGTTTCGATTTGATTACTGCCTTTGCAAGTTGTAAAACTCTAAAACTTTTCCTTATCAAGTGATTTACGATCGCAATGATTTAGTAAGTCAGCTCATTTAAAAATTCATGATTGCGATTAACTTTTCATGCAATGGAAAAAGCAAAGGCTATAAAAAATGTTGCTTACTCCACTCGACTCATGGTTTACTTGACAAGAAGTGAGAAAGGACGTAAGAATGGGCAAGAGCAGTTAGATGTGGGATTCTCTGTGAGTAGATGTTCTCATGAGAGTGAAAATACTCTTTTTTTCTGGTATTGTACTACTCAAAAGAAGGAAAAGTCTGAAACTTCTTCATTCTTTTTGGGATAAAGAAAAGTGCATTCTCACACTTGATGCATCACATTCGCATTAATACAACTTTATGCAAAGGAAAACATAAACATACGGTTTTTAATGAAAAAGACTTTATTCGATAGTACCAAAAATAATAATTGGGAGATTCTGTGAACTTTAATTATTAGTTAAAATATACATTTTCTTGTTCACATTGCACGGGTAAAGAGAGATTTTGGTAAGAATGAAGAAGTCCGTATTGACTTAATAATTTTTGAGCGTCATGCCGTCAACTCAACTCATGACATGAGGGAGAAATGATTGATAAGGACACTGGTGGCCAGTGAGTTTTCCCAGACGCTGAAGTGACTTCCTAATGTGAATGCCTTCAATTTAAAAAAGCTGGCCTTAACGTTATGTATAGTCCCGAATAAGTGATGATTAAAATATAGGAGATTGATGATAAGAGTGTATTTGTGATTGTGAAAACAAACTTTAATGGTTATTATGCCAATGGGTTTTTTGGGGAATGCCGATTTTGGTGTCATTAATTAAATAGTTGATTACTTAAACTATGTAGTTGTAGCGAAAAGTTGACGCGAACGTTTGGAAATTTAATTAGCTTATGACTGATGACAAGATCAATATGAATTTAGGAGGAACCGTTCGGATAAACAAGTGCGGCTTATTCGTTATAATAGCCGTCGGCTTTCTAATAATTTTTTACGCTTATGGAGGTGGTAGTGGTAGTTCCAGTGACCTCTCCTCTTCAGCGGCAGCTTCCTCTGGGAGAGTGTCACATTCCTCAGATAAAGTTAGCTTAAAGGAACTGTTAAGTGCAGCGATAGACGTATCTATCAAGGGAGGTATTCAGGTTGTCGACGTTCGAAAATCGGCAGCTAACCTGGCTGAAACTGTTAAAGGTAAATGAAGACTGTATGACGCTTTTTTATTGAAGAGCATGAAAATGAAATTTAAAAAATGTATAACTATTGCTAAAAATATATTAAATACAGGTCAAACGAAGGAGGGTGTCAAGGATAGCGCCACGGCCGGTGACTACAGATCTCATCGCGTTATGTACTACAGTCTGCGAAAAACGTTCCCGTTGATCAAGGTGATATCGGAAGAGCATGACCCAAGCTCTGATATTGGAAGCGTTCCTTTGGCGTCGTTGGTGAATGAAGAAGTTGAGAAATACATGCAGGGAGATGAACTCGTGAACGCTGACGATGTCACCGTGTGGATTGGTACATGAATAAGCTTTTTGAATGATTAGTGAACTGATTACCTATGTATCATCAGACATTAAAATTTTGTTTAAAAATATCTTTCAGATCCACTTGATGCTACGAAAGAATACACCGAAAATCTCATACAATACGTCACCACAATGGTCGGCGTGGCTGTCAAGGGTCAGCCAGTTTTGGGCGTGATTCATCGCCCTTTCCAAGATGAGACGTACTGGGCGGTGCTGAACCACGGTCACTCGCCAAATCTGAATGTCCAGGCGAGTAGCAACGGGAAAACTCAAGATGCATTCCGAGTCATCGTGTCAATCTCTCACAAGGGGGATGTCGAAAAAAAGACTGCAGAAGTCCTAGGACCTTCGGTACCACTGAAAACAATCGATGCCGCTGGAGCAGGATTCAAAGTGCTTGAAGTGTGTAAAGGCAATGCGGACGTTTACGTGCACGTAACTGCCATCAAAAAGTGGGATCTATGCGCTGGAAACGCAATTCTTGTAGCTTTAGGTGGGAAGATGACGACGATTGGAGGAGAGCTGATTGATTACTCTGGCCATGCGGAACCAATGAACAGTAAAGGCATCTTAGGTTATATTCATGAAACAGAGCTAGTCCAAAAACTGAAAAAGATTCAAATCTAATAGTGGGTAGCTATTGTAGTATTTTTGAGATTTTGTATAAAAGGGAAATTCGAAATTGGAAATTCAGAATTAAATCCACAATCGCATTTTAGTACGGTTTGGTGAGATGAAGCTTACAAAAATGTTCCTGGTTTGAAAGAGATTCATGTGCTCGAAAACGTTGATGTGTAATGCCACATATTAAAATTGTCATTTTGACGCATTCAAAATCGGTGTATAAAGTCTGATTGATGTAATTTGAGTGAACACGAAATCCCTGACAAGAACTATGAACTGTACTTATTTAGGTTTTTGATTATATCCATACTATCGTGCAATTTTAATTTTTGGTAGAGCCAGAGATTGTGATCTTTTTTTCTGTAGAACTTACAATTAGCCATTGCATGTATATCAGCAGCATTTTTGTGAAGAACCTATTTTGTAGATAGGTAGTTCATGCGTTCCAGTTTGCGGTATGAAAATTCAAAGTTAAGTAAATATTTTTGCCCGAGAATTATGTAAAGTGCCTGGTTCTGATTGTACTTTATATACCTAAGTACATTTTGTTATTAACTTAAGAAAGATGATTTTGAATTACGAGATAGAAAATTGTGTGCCGTGTGTTATAAAACGTGTAACGGAACAATACTCGAGAAGGTACAGGAAATGCTACCTCCAGGATGAAATACATGATGATCGGATCATTAATTAATTATGATACGACCATGTTCCTCGCGAATATTTGTAAAATATGATGCATAATTAAAAAACTATACCGAACCCAGGAACCACCAAAAAACCTTTTATAAATACGGGCATGCACCGAATATTATTTTACAAAAAACTAGTTAAGTGTACCATCGTACTGTCCATTTTTCTCTCTCAAGCATTTTATGTAATTAATTTAGACTTTATTTAGCCTACAAATACAAACCGAATATAAAAAGTAGCTTACATTTAATACGGTAAAAGTAAAACTGTTGTTAAACTGGTAAACATGTTGACAATTTAAAAAAATGAAAGCGTCAAAATAAATGTAATTTTGAAATATTCTTTACATTGAAAAATGACTTGTATTTGGTCTTGTTATTATAACTTATCCGCTAATTTTTCATTTTCATCATTATCGCGCGTGGGCTCGGTCGTTCCCAATGCTTCCTTTATCGACTTAAATCTTTGTTCAAGTGATTCAGGCGATTCACTGGTTTCAATGATGCTTCTAATGATGTGGAAAAATCTGTCCAAAGACGTTAGGTTGTGTCTGCAAAATTCAAAAATGGCAAACCAAATTGGATAATGATAGATCCTGATTTTAGACAAGAAATATGTCCACTGTCCACCCAACCACTAAAATTATTCATAAAATTGAGCCAAATTATACTCACATTTGAACTAAAACAGGTCCCAGGAGCTCATCAGTTGCAAATAAGTGATTGGACGTACGATCTCGTATGTTTTCTGCAGGTGTAGCACGTGCACGTTTTTGAAATTGGCCTGAAGTCATCGAAATATCTATCCAGAAAAAGAGCACATTAATCATAATATAAATTTATAAAGATAATGTAGTTTTTTCCATCAATTAATATTAAATCTTTACCTTTTATTAAATAATGAAACAACACTACTGGTCATTCCTACATCTTCATGACTTTCACCAGCACCATCGCCTCTGCCTGGTAACGCCTCCTGGTTCAGCCCGTTCATGGCTACAACGGATTTTGATATATCAGGAAGCACATCTTCAACTCTATCTAGGAGAAATACTTCAGCGTTATCAGCCATTCTGGAGGCAACCGAAGAGTCAAAAATGTCAATCCCTCTGGACATCAAGTCCAGAATTTGAGGAAGGGTGAAAGCTCCAGCCACATATTTTGGCAGGCTCGCAGGTAAGACCTCTATCATCTTATTCACTATTTCCAAGTCCAACTGAGAACAAATATCAAGCTTTTCCGGTTCCAAATGCTTCCTTACTCCGCCAGAGGAGTCAGTGTCGGATTTGGTAGACTTGATTGGATTCGCATCAGCCTTACTCCCAAAGCGTTCGGTGAGTCCTGCGAGAACAACCCCGTCAATTTGATGCTGTGACTGGAGCAAAGTTGCCACAGTTTTTCGAGCCAGGTCTTCATCCATTTGGAACCATGTGGCTTCTAGCGTGATAAAAATGCCTGTTTTATTCCTGCCATTTTCACCATCACATCCTATCTGAAGTGTCACTGATGACTTTTGTGGTGTACTCTTCAGCCCGAGAGAGTGACTTTTTCAGTCTCTTCATCCCACTGGTTTTTGGGTTGACGTCGTAATCACTGATAACTTGACTAAAGTTTGCTTTGTACGTCTTCACAGAGTCCACAAAGTGTTGAGGTGTTAAAGTCTGTCTTCCATGCCGCGACCACAGGGCTATCCCGAACTTGTCATTGTGACAGGGCCGTAGGGGAAACAGTGGGTCATGAACGGTTAGAAAAACTGGAACTTTGGGCAAGCCAACAAACGCTCCAATACCTTTCTTAAATGCTTCCACTGACTTTACAAACCTAATGGTGGAATCTACCGAGATCTGCACAGGAGGAGGTACTTGGCACGTGCCCTGCAGTGATAAGCCGTTTGAAAACGGGGTTGGAAATGTCATGTGTAGCACCTCCTCAGTTATATGGGGAATGCTTCCGGTCTGAAAGTTTGAATATGCATTTATTCATCTCTGGAAATCTGTGAATAGTTGAAATTAACTAAAATTAATTACCTGTGTGTGTAACAAGTACATTGGAGTACGGTATGAAGCACCCCGAACCACGTCTTCGTTTACTTTGTCGCCATTGTCTTCTCCTTCCACCTCATGGCCAAACCGAAGGCACCCTATTCGGCTCTGGAATCCAGATCGTTCCGACTTCAAAGCTTTGTCTACTTTGAATGCTTTCATAGCTTTTGAAATATGACTTGCAGATATCTTGGTCATCAAAAGTTACTCCTTTAAAAACTTTGTCAATCACAATCACAATACACATTAACCACTACAATTTTAATAAGGTTCTCATTTTTAGCACCAACCACATAATTTGAACCGACAAGACAAGGCTTTGGTACCTGGGCACTCTTACTCGTCCTCAATTTTTAATTAGCAGTTTGCTATCACACTGAAAATATTTGGTATTTGAGAGAACATTGAAATTTTTGAAGATAACGTGGCTCTTGCTCGTGTCTCAATATTCTGCCGGTGTGTTGATGTTGATGTAACAAAATCATTGTATTCTCTAAACACCCCAACTTTTGCCTTTCCCTTCTTTTTATTGCCTTGATTGAATCGCATGGAAAACAAAATCTTGATATGATGACAAACAGAATCAGCAGATGAGCCATATGAGTGTGTGTGAGTAAATTTCTATCATCAATCAGCACATTTTCATTTAAAAACCAACAGACAATTAATTTTAGGAGAGGAAATATTAGCAAAGTAAAGATTAAGGTTAGCAGTTTGCTATCACACTGAAAATATTTGGTATTTGAGAGAACATTGAAATTTTTGAAGATAACGTGGCTCTTGCTCGTGTCTCAATATTCTGCCGGTGTGTTGATGCAACAAAATGATTGTATTCTCTCAACACCCCAACTTTTGCCTTTCCCTTCTTTTTATTGCCTTGATTGAATTGCATAGAAAACAAAATCTTCATATGATGACAAACAGAATCAGCAGATGAGCCATACGAGTGAGTGTGTGTGAGCAAAATTCTATCATCAATCAGCACATTTTCATTTAAAAACCAACAGACAATTAATTTTAGGAGAGGAAATATTAGCAAAGTAAAGATTAAGGGATAAGATATATAAAGTATCATCATGACTGGGTCCGCCGGAGGTTCTAAACTTTTAGCAAAACGATTTAAATGGTCCTTGGATTACACGCAAAAGTAAGACTTTAGCTCATTTAAAAAATGTATTTAATGTACTTAATAAATGTAGTGAAGTGAAGTGAAATGTCGCATTTAATTTGTGGTGATGTTTAACTGTGTTTACTTTAGACAGCAGCGTTCTTCCAATGAAGTCGCAAATCCTCCCGGATATAACGCAAATGTGACGCATCATCATCAGGACACCACACGAGATGTGGATCCCAACTTGATTGTCAAACGATCCTGGGACTTTGCCCTTGGCCCAATAAAACAGGCTAGTTTTTACATAACTTTATGACAAAAAACGCCCTACATTTTAATAAGCATTGTCTGAGTCTGAGGTTATCAAGCTGTCTAATGTCATCCAATCTCGATTGCAGGTGCCGATGAATTTGTTCCTGATGTACATGGCCGGGAATTCCATCTCCATCTTTCCAATCATGATGGTAGGAATGTTGTTCATGCGCCCAATCAAAGCCATGCTGAGTTTAACCTCTGCTTTCAAAATGATTACGCCCCACATTTTTAAAAAGTATTGTCTGAGGTTATCAAACTATCTAATGCCATCCAATCTCCGTCTCGTCACCCAATAGTTATCATTTATTATACTTTGATTACCGATTACAATCAAATCAAATTACATGGGCATTTCTCAATAAATATTTAATTTGTAACAGTTTTCAAACCAACAACCTTCTAACTTTTCTATTCCATATATAAATGTGATCGCTACTTTGCTGGCCATTATCCTGTAAAAGTATATGATCTAACAAACAATTTCAATATTATTATTTTGTACAACAGTATGTTATAAGTATTAGGTAAGGCATAGTTCAATCTGAATAAATAAAAGAAAAGGCCAATTGATAATTTTAAAAACAAATTCATCCAACAGCAAACAATGTATCTATCTCGCTCGCTTTCACCTATCAAAATATTAATAAACTAAATACATAAAGCTCAATTCAGGAACTTTGAAATCCTAAC
>JAHZMY010002962.1:0-10154 GCA_027743915.1 Seira sanloemensis | reverse complement strand
GGGGTAAAAATAAGTATATATCGTCTCTCAACAACTTTTGTCGTCAAAAACCTTGTGCATCGTATTCGTCTGAATAATATAACATGTTCTTGATCATAGGTTGAATCGGAGTCAGATGCACGATCCGAATTGGCGAGAATCAACAGAAATGGTTTGCCATGCCATCAACCTTGTTTGGAGGAATAGTTCACAACCACCCTTGATGGTAAGCACAGATGGCGAGTCTTACTTGCAATGTTAATTTTTGAAAAGTTAGGGAAAAGTGTTTGTAATCATTTGTAGCTGAATATTTGTTCTGCTGAAATCAATTTGCAGTCGAACTAAACAATTTTGTCTTGTTCCAGATTCAAAATTTTCTGTGGCTTAGACGGTTGGAGCAAATTGTTAAAATGGAGTAACTGATCTATAGGAAGGCATAAATTTAGTTAGGAAGTGCGACGCGCGTATAATCTTTTAGGAGAAATATTCCACTCATCATTGGACAAATAAATTGTCACAAACTCGACGCGAGTGTGTTTAATGAACGGCCTTCAGCAGTTGGGATTTTATTGTCCATTGTGAATCCGTGCTAAAGACACGAGTTTTGCCTGACTTTATTATTATTCAGTGGATGTGCTTCAACTTTTATTGAGCACTTAATCAATTACTGTTGACTGACGCACGAGTCACGAATGTTATAAATGATCCATAAAAGTGCAGAACATTAACACTACTTAGCAATTTAAGACGCTATTTTAAGGGTTTAATTAGTATCTATTTCGTGACGGCGTTCGCCGCTAGGAACTACAAACATGAAAGGTATGTATTTAACTGTCGATAATTAAACTTTTTTACGTACGTAAAAAATTGCACTTCTTAAAATAGATAATGCTGGAGGTTGCACTTGTTTTGTAAGTTCAAGTTTGAAATAACCTTCCGGAGAGAGTTTGTGTTAGCTAAAAAAAAGTCAATTATATGCGAATAATTTCTTAGCGTCTAGAATCTAGCTCCTGAAACTGCTAAAATGACAAACACATTCTAAAAAATGTTCAACATAAGGAAAGGTGGGTTGCCATTTAGTTTTCTCAAAGCAATAGACAAGGCCAATTAAATTGTATTCCTATTATTGCCAATTACAATGTGTCTTGTACATCGTGTGATTAACTGCCCGATTCACTATCCCTTTTCACCTCTAATAATTATGATAGTATCTTTTTACATGTGTGTTGGGGGAACAAATCAAGTTGAATTTCTTATTCTGGGACATGTACATATGATTTTGCCTCGTGTGAATTTATCAACCGTTTTTCTATGGCGTGAATCGTGTTAAAATAGCTTGTTTAAACCTGCATGGTCAACGTTAGCATTTATGTGTGCATCTCTTTGTGTCCAACAGCTTGTATTTTATTTTATGTATATACATATATACAATTACATTACTTTCTTTGTTATGCATGTATTTTATTTTTTGTTGTAAAATACGTTAATTTACTATTCGTACCGCCTATGTTCACTTTGAAGATCCCCCAGGGAGCAATCTTCCCACTGAAAAAACTATTACTCTTACGTTGGCAACCTCTGCTCCTGGCCAAGCCTCCCAACAACTTCATTCTCAGGGTCCCTCTGGAGGGATCGGAACTCCTTTGATTGTTTCCAGTACTAATGTAATTCCGTCGGTTCCGTCTGGTTTAGGAGGTCTGGCCTCTGCTAGCTCCTCAGCATCCCAAATTCAGCATGGCCCTGGACCCGTCAGCATTCACTATGCAGGATCAGTCGGAGGTCCCGCCATTCCATGCCTACAGACCAAGGTAAATATTATCTATGAATAAAAATTACTCTAACTACTCTTTTTATTGGCTCGGCAAATAGGGAAATTAGAAATTTATCTACCTACAAAAAGCACTACAAGGGCTCATGCGTAAAATCTTGTGATTTTTTAACCAAGTGGAATTAGGTAAATCAGCTGCTTGTAGCTAACAAACATGAGTTGCATCTTTATTCAAATATTATGAGAACGAAGAAAACCAAAAAGAAGAACGATTTCTAGTCTTATTTAATTTACATTTTGTAAAAGTATAATTGCGCTGTCGCCTACTAAAATACATTGCATTACACTCTGCACTATCCATATTTACAACTTTAAAATAGATGTGAAATGTACATGTCGAACACAAAACGACTTTATTTTTCAGTTATATTCAGTTATTGTCAGTTTTTTAGTTAAAATTCCGGCAAATCATTGAAAACCTACGTCGTAAAATTGCTGAGCAGTTGTTGTTCCGTACCCGTTTTATTTATTATGTTGGTGGCATTTTTTTCCTGAAAGCCTGGAAATGCTAAATTTTGAAAACCCGTACCTTTGGTGGAAGTCAGTGCTCGCTGTTGCAAATTATGTAAGGGTTTATAGATGATCACTGGAAAGTGTTACGCCTTGTAGAGTTTTTGTTAGCAGTTAATTCATTTTACCAAGCATATAATATTATTAAACAAAACTAACAGACATCGTCGGGACAGAACTTCGTTATAGGAACAGGCGGTGCTCCATTGCTGGTCTCGGGCGGGGCAGTTTTATCCAGCGGCTCACAAAACATTGGTAGCCTGGCCACAGTTAGCGGTTCTTCGTCTGGTACTACTAATCATGCATCGGTTTTGCCGCCATATGCCACAGCCCTTCCAATCCAGGGCAACCTGTCCAAATTGCCAACACAGGTAAAAGGACCTGCGTACCTTTCTCCATTTGCCTGACTACGATAAAATATGCTCGAATGAATATAATATGAATTTTGAAATATTCTTATAGGCCCCTACCACCACAAGTTATGTGGTTAATGCGTCAAATGTCTGTGGACCTGATAGCGGAGATGAAGCAGTTCCCGTACCTATCCATTTCACTAACAGCATCCCGGGGGACCCCGCGGACGGGCCTCACGGGGCGGGACAGTCCGAGGTGAGAAATTTATTCGAAAGTAGGACTAAATTATGCATGTCGAAAAGTACTAAGTTTTTTGTCTATGTTTTTTTCAGCAACGTCTTAAAGTTGAAGATGCATTAAACTACTTGGATCAGGTCAAATACAAGTTTGGAAACCAGCCCCAGGTGTACAATGACTTCTTAGATATAATGAAGGAGTTTAAATCTCAAAGGTATTTCCTTGTCTAAACTTCCTGATGAAGCAGAAACTGCATTTGTTGATACCTTTAAGCATAATGCATATTTACAATGACAATTTTGATTACAGCATTGATACTCCTGGAGTCATCAGCCGTGTCTCGCATCTCTTCCGAGGTCATCCAGAACTAATCATGGGGTTCAACACGTTTCTTCCCCCAGGGTACAAAATCGAAGTTCAAATGAATGACCCGGTATGTAACACATCTAGCTATGGCCTCTGGAGATTACTCACGTAAATTCATGAATATTGAATTATTGCAATAATTTTGAACATCTCCTGACAGCTTCCTCTGGGGCAAATATCACACGGGATAAATTATAAGGTTACTACCGTGCATACAACTGGACTACTAAATCAGCATTCTTCAACGACCCTAGTCCAGCAACATCCTGCTCCAAGTATCCCTGTGAGAGCCACAGCAACCCATGCACATTCACACTCTGGGTAATTGGCNAAATTATAAGGTTACTACCGTGCATACAACTGGACTACTAAATCAGCATTCTTCAACGACCCTAGTCCAGCAACATCCTGCTCCAAGTATCCCTGTGAGAGCCACAGCAACCCATGCACATTCACACTCTGGGTAATTGGCCACTCTGATTGGTTATTCTGATTTTGATCTAAATGACAATTTATTTTATTTCTTTTACAAAAACACTTTTGCTGAAAATGTCCACAGATCGAATAGTAGTCCATATGTAAGCGGTGGAGGCAACGTTAATAACTCAGTCGCAGCAGTTGGCAGTGTTACTATAACTAATAGTCGCTCGCTGTCCCCAGTACGACCACCTTCCTTGCCACCCAGCAGTGGAAATAGTTTCGAGAGCGTGGGTGGCTCTGCTTTCACTCATTCTTTGGCCTCACCCTTCGTCCAAAATGCGTTTCCCACGCTACAAAGCCAACCAGTAGAATTTAACCATGCCATTACATATGTGAACAAAATCAAGGTACATTCACAATATATCTTTTATAAAGTCAACGAAGGTATTATAATTTTTGATTTCTTATGCATAAACTCGGTATATTTTTGCTTTGCAGAACCGATTTCATTCTCAACCTGACAAATACAAGCAATTTTTGGAAATCCTCCACACTTACCAGAAGGAGCAAAGGAACTCAAAGGACGGTGCTTCATCCAAGCATTTAACCGAGCACGAGGTGTATAACCAGGTTGCAAAATTGTTTGAGAATCAGGAAGACCTGTTGCAAGAGTTTGGCCAGTTCTTGCCAGACGCTACGCCTCCTCCACCCCCAGTAAGCTCGGTTAGCACTGCAAGACAAAATCTATCTTTGGTTAAGGTTCTAACAAAACTTCAAGTACTAATCATGACTAATTTTAATTCCACTATTGACAAGGATGGTTTGCTAATACTTTTTTTTGTGATTTGTTATAGGATGTAAAAAGACCTGTGGAAGAGGCCAAGAAGCCTGCAAAGGTTCGACAAGAATATCAGCCTGCGGCTCCAGCTGTGCAGCCACCTCCGAAACCCACGGCGTCTGCACCAAAGAGGTCCATTATTAATACGTCGTTGCCCACTGCAAAGAAAGTAAAGTACACGTCGTCATCGTTTAAAGACGTTAGTCTGGCCGAGGCAGGGAAGTATGGGACTCTCAACGACTTTGCATTCTTTGACAAAGTAAGTTTATTAGGAATTAAAAGTACGTCTTTATTATTCGCCCTGTTCTTTGCCTGCATTTTCTTAACGAGGCCCTGATTCCTTAAACATTCAGGTTCGTCATTTATTGCGGTCACCTGAAGTTTACGACAATTTTCTGAGGATCTTGTTGCTTTTCAATGACGAAGTGATATCCAGATCTGAGGTGTTGCAGTTGACAACGCCGTTTTTATCCAAGGCTCCCGAGTTAATGGCATGGTTTAAGGACTTTTTGGGACAGAATGATCAAGCCTCATCACAACAATACGAACCAGTACAATCTGTGTCGAAGCAGGAGAAGCTAACGGAAGAGCAAGTTTTGGAGATTGACTTCTCCACATGTAAGCGTTTGGGTGCAAGTTACTGCGCCCTTCCAAAGAACCACATGCCGCCGAAATGCTCCGGTCGAACGGCTTTATGTAAAGAGGTGTTAAACGACGTTTGGGTGTCCTTCCCAACTTGGTCAGAGGATTCAACTTTTGTCACGTCCAGGAAGACGCAGTTCGAAGAGTACATTTATCGCTGCGAGGACGAGCGATTTGAGGTATTTCCAAACATTTTAACATTTGCAGGGCTAATAGCAAGGTTCAATCAAGCTATATGGGCGATAATATTTATGCATTTCACTACATTCATCCTCAACACGTATACAGTAACTTGTAGTTATTCCCTTTTATTGGAATTCTTTGCTTATGTGTATTTATTTTTTCGTTCCAGCGCCAAGAACAAAATGCCGTCGAGTCGGCAACCGATTCCGCCAGCAGTGAGGGGCCACATTTGAGACTGCCTTACAGGGATCGGTCAGTTCTTGATGATGCGTGCAATTTACTACTGCATCATGTTCGCCGTCAAAGTGGAATTCAAAAGGAAGACAAGAGAAAAATCAAGCAAATACTGAAGCACTTTATTCCAGATTTATTTGACCATGCGAGGATGGAAATGTCTGACGATGAAAACGAAGAAGGTACAGAATAGTAGCATGTATATAATCGAAATTAATTTTTATAAAATATAGCCCCTTATTCGGTTCGCGTGCATATTTAGTTTTTCCAGATGACGATCGTCGAAGTCCTCCCATAGAGTTATTTTTAAACGGCAACAAAAGCAAGCGAAGCAATGGAGCCACGATCTCCAGATGACGATCGTCGAAGTCCTCCCATAGAGTTATTTTTAAACGGCAACAAAAGCAAGCGAAGCAATGGAGCCACGAAGCGTAGTTTTGGAATGAAGGTCAAGAAAGAGGATGACACAGACGATGATTTTGCACCTCCCGGCAAGGGCACTGAATCTCGACGTACTATTGCAAAACGGGAGTTGAAAATGAATCTGGCACGTGGGAAACGTGGTCGAGGGAAGGTAGGTTGAACTAGTCCTGACTTAAATATGATTTGAAAGCCATATTGCAAGTGTGAGGTATGATTGAGAATTTTAAATCTCTCTTGCTAACCAGGATAAACAAGATGAGCACGGGCACCAACTAACAATGGATGATTTAAAAGTCCTCAGCATGGACCCAGAAGAGCTTCAGAGTAGCACCGTACATCATCCTAACCAGGTTTGCATTTTTGAAAATTTTGTTTAAATTAAATCATTCTTATTCGTTACTGTAATTACTTGTTTTTTTATTTTTAGGATGAAACTTATCGACTATTCTTCGTAAATAATACTTGGTATGTCTTTCTAAGACTCCATCAAATTCTGTGCGAGCGTCTCACCAAGCTTTTAGAGACAGCTAATTCCTTGTCTCAAAGTGAGCCCAAGGAAACTAGAGATAACGACAATTCTGCATCGATTATGCTTCGACTGAAGCCGAAACGTAAGTGTACTAGGCATAAACTAGTTCTATGTAATTAGTATTTAATGAGATTGAGGAACAAAAGCTTTAACTACCACCCGATTTAATAGCTGAAATAGAAATCGAAGAGTACTACCCAACATTCTTAGAAATGGTGAGAAATCTGTTGGATGGAAATATGGAGACGAACATGTACGAGGATCAGCTAAGGGAAATGTTTGGAATTCACGCGTACATTGCATACACTATGGATAAGGTTGTTGCAAATGCTGTTCGTCAGGTAAAATATTCTTGTTTGTTTTATATGTCAGCTTTTTACTAAATTATTTGAAAGTGAATGCCTAATAAAGTTTATTTAAATTCAAAATTACCTACTTCTACTTGCAGCTTCAAAATCTTGTGACTGATGAAAGCTGCCAAAAATGTCTTGAACTGTACCATTTTGCGAATCGACATCAAGGAACTGGTGGCTCCACCAACTCGTCTCACATGCGTGTAAAGGAAGAAGTAATGTATCAGCGCAAAGCGGAGCGCGCTTTTGCGGAAGAGAACTGTGTCAAAGTGGTTATGGTATGTAATATAATTTGAAAAAATACTGGTCAGAAACAACAGGATTTTTAACACATTATTTTTTGCCATCCTATACAGTTCCATAAGAATTGCGAAATGACGATGGAGCTGATGGATGGAGAGCCTCAATCTCCTGCCACTGAAAATCAAACGGCTTGGTTCTCTTATGTTGGAAACTACGTGAGCAAAGACGGACAAGAGTCTCAAAGTAAATTGCTTCGGAATCCGATGTACCTTAGGCGGAATAAGAGGAAGCCAATCATCATAAATGAAGTTAAAAAGGAACCTGAAGCTGGCCCTGACAAATCGGCGGAAGGTCATACAGTGAGGTACGAAACTTAAATATCGTCAATTTAATTAATAATGTTACTAAAAGCAACAAAAATGATATTAATGACGATTAACAATAATTAATGGTGTCGAATGCATTTTCTAGTGGCATCAAAGAGGAGCCTGACGACCACGAAGATGTTGTCCACGAAAGCACAATGCAGTGTAGTTTCAATCCTTCATCGTACAAGATGGTCTACTTGAGTAACGGGGAGGATTTCTTGTATCGAAGCAACGCTCTTCCAAAAGCCCATGAGGTCAGTTCTTTTTGCTCAATGATTCTACTGTAATACCAAGAAAAAACGCTTTGGCTAAAAGTCTTTGAGTCTTCACTGATTGTTCTCCATTTGACAATTTGGATTTATGTTTCTTTGTAGTCGCACAAATCCGTGTCGCTGGGGATGCTGAGGAAATTTGAAACTTGGCATGAGGACTGGCTGCTTAAAAACACCACGAGAAAGGACAGAAGCGACTGTGAGGGCTGGCTGAAAGAAAGTCCCAAGGGTGAGGCCGATGTGAGGGCAAAGCGAGTTTTGAAAGTTACAGTTACTGATCAGCCAGATAAAGCCCCGTATCGTCAATACAAAAGATACGGCATCACCAGTTCGACGACAAACGAGCGTCATTAAATATTTATCTTCCAAAGTCCGTGTTATTTTGGTTATGTATAACGTATTCAGATTACATATTTGTTGAAACTGTCAAAACCGTCAGAAAACAACAGCTCATGAACACTTTTGTGTCGTTTATCACAATTTCTGCGTGTGGGAGAGAAGTGCACAAGAGCTATTTTCTATGGTGATCCGTGTCAGGATAAAAAAAAATGAGATTTTATGTTCTCAAAAGCTACCCAGACTAATGCGAATTATAAAAGTGTATTAAAACAGATACATGTGCAGATTATTATCCTTCTAATAAAGGTACCTTTTTACTTGCTAGGTATTTGAATTGATCGAGTAACTTTACATCCTCCACTCGTTATTTAAGAAACGAACTCTTATGTGACTTCAAAAGATGTAATACAAAGTTAGCTTTGAGAGTAATATGGGGATAGAAAAGTTACCCGATCTTTCAAAATATTATATGACACTTAATTTTAATTAGAATAATAAATCTATGAATACTGTAGTTAGTTGCTAGTGATTTATGTAGATAGATACGTAGAATATGCAAGTAGTTTTAATATTTTTTGAAAGTGAAATATTCATATGATTTATGTTTGTAAAAAAGATTCTTTTACAAGTGTATTTATTAATTTTTAAATAAACCTTCGATTCATTTTATGAACCTTAAATTTCCGTACAAGTTTGAAATAAAAACTATCAATAAGTTACTGGTTACGTTTTCTGAAATTATAAAATAGATTTACGTGAATAAAATCTATCTTTGTAACAAAAACAGTATATCTGACTAAAGTAGACTATTTGAGTTGAACTAGTATCCCTCGCACTCGGTGAGGATTTCGAAGCCGGTTTCTGTAATCAAAATAGTATGCTCGAATTGAGCAGTACGTGCACCATCCACCGTGACTGCGGTCCAACCGTCATTCAGAACCATGTAAAGATCCATGCCCTGGGTAATAATGGGCTCAATGGTAAATGTCATCCCGGGCTTCATAATCTCACTATCCTGAACTCCGTGATCTAACAGCAAAACATGAGAGATATTTCGTCAACATCATGGTTACAGTGGTACACACTTCTATTCTTCAAATTCACTAACCATAATGATACACATCGGGCTTTTCGTGCGGATTTTTACCGATGCCGTGACCCGTCATTCCGTGAATCACTGCGTAGCCGTTTGAAGTAGCGATCTTTTCAATGGCTTTCCCTATTTTAAGTAATGCACTCAGAATTAGTAAGAGTATTCACTATTATTAGGATTGTTTTCAAAATTACCTATGTTCCTGAATGGCTTCCCCGGACCACACTGCTGTACTCCGGCGACTAAGCACGCTTCAGCAACATCAACAAGCTGATAACCAGCTTTATCCACCTTTCCAATCAGTTCCGTGGCTGCGCAGTCGCCATGGAAGCCGTTCTTGTAAATCTAACGAGAAAAATACAGACAATTTGTTACCAAAGCATTCAGTGGCATTTCAGATCAGATAGTAGTAATAATGCAGTTTAAATTTACCATCACATCGATAGTTAAAATGTCGCCACTAACTAGTTTCCGACTGTCCGGGATCCCGTGACAAGCGACATTATTCACAGACGTGCAGATGGACTTTGGAAACTTGCGATAATTCAAGGTCGATGGGAAAGCCTTGCTTTTGATAGCCAGTTGATGTGCATACTTGTCCAGTTCATCAGTGGACACGCCAGGCTGCATAACAAAATGAGATTGTATCACTCACAGATTTATTAAATCCAGAGGAAGGTGACACCAAACAGCAACCAAAATTAAAGAAATGTTAACATACCTTGGCTTCATCTAGGGTTTTCTCCATAATGTACCTTGTCAGCCTACATGACTCTCGCATGAGGTCCAACTCAGTCGAAGTTTTAATGTGGGGATTCTTGAGCAGCGGTTTTGTCGAAATGCCATTTTTTCGCAGGAAGTAATCCGGGGTCAGTATTCCATCCGGAATATCTCGCCGAGGAGATACAGTTTGTGGCGAGACCTTGTCGTATTTTCCATACGC
>JAHZMY010002961.1:0-12352 GCA_027743915.1 Seira sanloemensis | reverse complement strand
GAGTGAAAGTGAGATGAAGCCTGATACTGATGAACAGCCTCCTCCAGATCAAGACCAGAACTCTACAAACGGCACAAGGGTAAGCCCAGATGAGCTGGAAAGAATCATTTTGAAGAATTTTCTGGCATACGAAGAAAACTGCAGATGTGCAGGCATCGGGGCAACTGGGGAAAAGCAAAAGATTAAGGAAGGCTCGAACGTGGCGGAAGTGTACTACAGCGTTTCAGGTCCTAAAATATTACTTACATTAAGATTTTAATGAATTGAAATCGAAGTAAAAAAGCATATGCAAATGATACAGGAAAAATCTCAACTTTATTTGTATTTGTATGTAGTTAAGATTTTGTAAGACTAAGTTCGATTTCAAATATGTATGTAAATATTCAAGCATTTTTAGCGTAGTATCACGATATACTATTATATATCTTGGTGGTATTAAAAAGTATATTAAGGTTAGAAAACTAAAAATCATGTACATAAGTACATACAGGCGGATTTGATTGATTTCGTAC
Organism: Seira sanloemensis; assembly: GCA_027743915.1. Classification (NCBI taxonomy): domain Eukaryota; kingdom Metazoa; phylum Arthropoda; class Collembola; order Entomobryomorpha; family Entomobryidae; genus Seira; species Seira sanloemensis. The sequence goes on along the minus strand of JAHZMY010002961.1, from coordinate 11,840 downwards.
AGATAATTGGTTGTTTTAAATATTCGATTTTAATGTTATATGTATATTTATAAAATTCTGATTAAAGCAATTTAGTTCAACGTCTGCGACTTTTAATAAGTATGTGCATCTATCAATCAATTACATACTTAAACCATTTATAAGACGGAAACCATATTCCTACATACAACTTCTATCATGAAACATTTTTTAAAAAAATATATATAAATATATTGAACTACGCAAAACATCAGTATTTTTTGAGGCCTTCAAATCTTTTGAAAGTTTTGTGGAGAAGTCTAAATATGCAAGAACAAACTTTTTATGCACATCATTTGTCATTGTAAAAGTCAGTATACAAATGACCTCAGACGCGGACAAATCAAATCCAAAGTCTATTTCAAACATCCTAACTTGTTCGGCCCCGGAAATACGAAAAACACCAGAAATATATTAATCTCTTCAAATTGGGTAGCAATCAAATAAAAATTGTTTCCAATGCTTGATCGCTTCAATGTCCTGGGAAAAGCAGTGTTCCATGTTTTAAATTGTGTTAAACTGAGGCAAAATATTCCTCATACCTAATTATGATTGACTTTGACTCAAGGCCAGTCTATCAGGATTTATAGCATTTTATCAGCTGAGCATACCAAAAATTTCGACTTACGGCAGTTTTCCCATTCATCTGTGCACAAAGAATATCAATCATTCATTCCAAGAAGAGATCCTGGACTCTACGCACATTCATTCCTTTGCATAATTTTCTTATCAAAAAGTTGACAAAAAGGAGTTCTGCAAGTCTACTTATAATCATGCAAATTCTTATCATAAATTCAAATTCAAATATGTTGGCTCTGCATTCCAGAGCAATAAATATTATGAATTCCCTTCACATTTTGAACATAAATTTTGAAAGAAAGTCTAGTAGTAAAACAAAGTAAATAAAATATTTCTTGAGCAGGAAAATGTAGCTATCAATAAAGAAAATTACCTTCATTTAATTTCATCAATGCAGTGACTACAATCTGCCTGCAGAAAGTAGTGACAATGCGTTGGCTGGAGCCGGATCATCGGCGGGGTCGTTGAAGATGGAAACGATCACGCCAAAAAACCAAAAAAAAGTCTTTCTCCTTGTCCGTCTCCAGAAATGGGTGCCAGGGAGAGAATGAAACAATTATTAAAAATATTAGTATCACATGGTGCTGGTGGAAAATCCACAACGAGTTCCAAAGATGCTTACCAAAAAGTATTACTATAATATACCCCATGCACTGAATTGAGGTCCAAATCTTCGAATGAAAAATCTCTGCAGTTGATTATTTCAGGATTATCATTTTCCCTCAAAGAATATGGTCTGGCTCATCCTGGGAAAATGCATTTTCTCCTGCTACTCCTCGTGGCGTCTCCGGCGGGCGCAAAGGAAATTGGACTGTTCCAAAGATGCTTACCAAAAAGTATTACTATAATATACCCCATGCACTGGATTGAGGTCCAAATCTTCGAACGAAAAATCTCTGCAGTTGATTATTTTAGGATTACCATTTTCACTCAAAGACTATGGTTTGGCTCATCCTGGGAAAATGCATTTTCTCCTGCTACTCCTCATGGCGTCTCCGGCGGGCGCAAAGGAAATTAGACCGAATCAAGGTGAATGCCTACCGAAAGTCGAAAGGATTACCCCCCATCTACACATTTTGTGAGAGGGTCTGCAGACGCATTTCCAGATTTTTCGAACCTTGCACAAACGCCCTAAAGCGGTGCTTCATTCCTTGTGCTGTGGACTACAGCCGAGTGGACCCCAGACGACTGGGCTTTTACCAGAGACTCTGGATTAACGGGACGAAGGAGAATTACATTGGGAAATGTCTAGCGGGATTTATCGGTATCGGTATTTATTATCACTTTGCCCCATATTTTCCAAAACCAGAAATTGGTGATTTCTATTTAATTACAGCGGGCGTTCTCATCTCCATCATCCTGTGGAAGAGTGTGCATGCCGACCCCCTAAAGGTCTCGTCGTCCTTCAGCGAGCTGAACCTCAAAGTCTTCCGGAGTCAGCGGGAAACGTCTCTTCCTGCAAAATGTATGCTAATTGCTGCTGGCTTTTTCATCACAACGGCATTGACCTTTTCGGAGGCGTGTCGCTGCGTCTTCGTCCTCAGCCTCTTGCAGTTCTTCACGAATAAGGGGAGAGCCTGCCCTACTGGCTTATACTTTGGTCCTGGCGCTCTCCGGCCCGAGTCGCAATACTGTCACGAACTTGGAAATTCTAACTGAGAGCTTGGCTTGCGGTCAGGTACTTAAATTAATTAAATCTAAGATTTAAAACTAACTAGACTGACAATTTACTAATTAATTTTCTAAATAGGATCTGTTGAAGGCGTCCGTCCTGGACCTTTTTAGTTTCGTGTCGCAGCCCTTCACCTCGTTCCAACGGGCGATAAGTCATGTGATAAGTTCCCTGCAGGGAGTCTTTGGAAGGATGAAGGACGAACTGGGCACTGTCGTGGAGGCGGTTAAAGATATTGGTAAGGGTGGTTTTTCGTTGAATGAGTTGATGTCATCAAATTTAATGGAACGTTGGAAGTGTGTTGCAATTTCATAAGGCACCCATAAATTATTTAATCATTTCCAGTCTCCGTGATTCGGGGTGTCTACACGAGCCTAACCAATATCGTCGACACCTGCAACAACGAGTTCGGAACGCCCCATCAGCGATGCCTCAAGTCATTCGAAGCCTCCTCCGCCTCCTGCAAAGAGCAACTGGGAGAATCGTTGGAGTGGATGTGCTCCCCCGTCGACATGTTCAACTTTCTCTGCCATTTTGCCAAAGTCGGGGATGCGATCGTCTGTTGGTTTCCGGGATTCTTGAAGCGACATGTTTTCGAGCCACTTGTCCAGCGTGAAAAGAAATTCATTATATTTACGCATGTATGCATATTATGATTAATTCAGGAGTTAATTTTTTTAAAAATTTTGTCACTTTCAGAATTCCACTCGTTTGCAAGTCAGTTCAGCAACTTTTTCGACGCGCGCCTCAACATCACCTACAGGCTGGATCATTGAGCTGACCCGTGACAAGACCTTGTCCCAGGTGGCGGACGCCATGAAAAAAGATATTTTGTCAAAGGGCGACTGGCTTTTTCAGTACATTGGCTGGATGGACTTGACTCTCCTCATTTCCATGTTATTTGTTCTGTACAAGTAAGAACTTTAAAGATCATTAAAATCATGTCTTTTGGCAAATTACAATAGCTAAATGAAACACATTCTGAATGGTGTCAGGGGCGTCAGCTACCGCTGGAGGTTCCTGTATTCGGACAGGTACGATAATTACTATCTGTCCTCCTCGTTGATCCAAATGGACATCCGACGGTTGGCTGCACGAGGCGACAGCATCTTCCCGATGAGGAAGCGGGAGGCCAATCTTTACGTTGAGGTAAGTTTAAGTTATAACACGTGTTTAAAATTAAAAATCTTTTCATAATGCTGATAGTTTCACAAATTGTTTTGAGAGACTTTTTCTTGGAGGATGGTGAAGGAAGAGAAAAGCGCGCGGAAGCTGGCGCTCACTCTAGTCTTAATTGCGAGTGTTCAGATCCTCTCCTATCTTTTGATCGACTACACCCTCTTTAGATTCATGGAGTGGGTGAAGCTGAACGCGGATGTCGAGTACAAGAAATTCAATGGTATCATATTGCCCCACACCAATTTAAGAATTCGCCTAAAAACTAATTGCAAGCCGAAAGAAATAATCCTCTTTTATTTAACTTTCTCGTACGGCGATAAGATCCGGCGTTGGGCTTAACGGCGTCGTGTGGAGGGTAACGGTTTCCTCGCGGCCATGTACAGGTCCATCCTGGAGAATTTGAATCCGGTCAATTTCGTCCTCCCGGAAATGAATACCACGGCGTGTTTGCCCCATGCCAATGAGCCAAACTACAGAACGTATTTCTGGATAAGTAAGCCAATCGGACGTTAATTTTACTTACCTAATTTTCTTTTACAATTGTTCTTTCGTATTTTTAATTAACTGCTTCTCAGTCTTCCTTCTCCTGGTGTGTTTCATGCTCGCCGTGTTCGAGCCATACGGTCTGCGCCTCCGGCACCTGATATGTGGCTCCATCTACCCCGACCGAGTTATCGAGAGGGAGCGTTGGCTCTACATCCACATCTTAACGACGCGCGACTCCTTTCTCCAATTTGCGAAGCGAAAAATCCGCGAAAAAATCGGATTCCGGCGGAAACCCGGCTGGAAGAATAAGGAGGGGCGGCGGTTCCGCGTGAGCTGCAAGGAGAGACTCATTCACAAGTATCGAAAATATCCTGAACGGAAATTAATTAAAATAACTACATTCAAAGTACAACTTGACATGGAATGTGACGTTTTTAAAAATTTAGAATTCCGATCTTGGAAAACTACTTCGATCCGAACTCCATCAAATGTTTTGTATGCGGCAGTTGTGGTCATCTCGACGATCGAGAGAGCTTTATCGACTGTTTGAACTGCGCCACGGTGTTCTGCCGCGAGTGCATGGAGGACATGCATGACCAATGCGTCATCTGTAACAGGGCGATGTACTCCGACGCCGGAAGTGAGTCGGAGCAGGATCTGGAACTGGAAAAGTACAATGAAGATGCTTAAATACAAATACATGGGTCCTGCTGAAGTTGGAACGGGGTCCACATTATCCCTGGAGTTTAACTGTGGAATATGGATGTAATATATTATGTCCGAAGTGATAAAACCTGTTTGATGTTTTAAATTTTGCTGATGATAGTGATTGGTATTGGAAATAATCAAGTTATTGTAAGTATGTGCAGTGATTGATTTACTTATTCTTATGTATGTATGCAAGGACAAAATTCGTCCAAACATTGCGTAATTCAAATAAATATGTGACAATCAAATCTGAAATAATTTTTCTCGCTATATTTTATTAATTAAATTGTGCCATTAACCATACTACACTACATACAACAAATAACATAAAATCTGACATCCTAAACAAAAACAAATCTGTGCAGTTCATAATACCGGAAATTACGTGTTATTGGAACTGAGGCATAAAGCTATAAAAATCAAATCCTTAATTTTTTAATACAAAGCTAAAACTACAAATCAATAATCTTAAGGTGTGTCCAATAACTCAAAAATAACAGTAAAGACCACTAATTAATGAGAGTCAATTATGTCGAAATATACTATACTATAGGTAATTCATAAATCTTTGTACTCCTGGCATACATTTTCATACACTTTCATGGAATTTATTTTTTAAAAAAATATTCGTCTCTTCACCCTACCGCAAATAATTAAACATCGTTCAAAATTCATAATCTCACTTCTATGAATATCTCAAAATAGTCTTCCTGTAAAATATTACAAAAGTAATTTCCTAAAAGTTTTCAACCAACTAATTACAGCTAACGTTTTCCCTGGGAAATTTTTCTTCCTCCGAGAGAGAAAATTGACTCAAACAAAGCGCTTCTTAAAGTTGTCCATGCATTCGGCGAGGTGTTCCTCCAGATCTACACCGGAAATGTCGTCCTTCTCACAGCCGGTGACATTCTTCAATGGACATTTCATCTTCAACGATCGGAATATTGCGGCGTACACGGGGTCGCTCCCGCGCTCCTCCAGTTTGAGCTGGCAGAAGGACACGTACTGACGAGAAGTAGAAGGCGTGGGCTCTTCCAATGCTGGTGGCACGTCGTCGACCTCAATCTCCGTGGGAGTTTGTTGCTCAAGACCAGTGGAAACTTTTTGGTCAATTGGAGGCTGCATTACGGACTCCTCCTCGGTAGTGGTAGAAGTGCTAGGTTTGTCCAGCACTTGTGGCTTCTCGTCTATCTCAACTTTCGTGGGAGTTGCTTGCTCCGGAGCAGTGGAAACTTCTTGGTCACCTGGAGACTGCTTTAAGGCCTCGCCTTCGGTGATGGTAGAAGGGATCTGTTCGTCCAACACTGGTGTCTTCTCGTCGACCTCGACTTCCGTGGGAGTTTGTTGCTCTGGTCCAGCGAAAACTTCTTGGACAATTGGAGACGGCTTTACGGCTTCTTCAGTGGCGGTTGAAGCCGTTGACTCTTCCAATGCTAGTGGCTCGTCGTCGATCTCAACCTCCGTTGGAATTTGTTGCTCTGGACAAGTGGAAACTTCTTGGACAATTGGCGGCTCCTCGGTAGTGGTAGAAGTGCTTGGTTCGTCCAACACTGGTGGCTTCTCGTCGACCTCGACCTCCGTGGGAGTTGCTTGCTCTGGACCAGTGGAAACTTCTTGGACAATTGGAGGCGGCTTTACGGCTTCTTCAGTGACGGTTGAAGCCGTTGGCTCCTCCAGACCAGGTGAATTCTCGTCCACCTCAACCTCCGTAGTAGGAGTAGGTTGCTCCGGAGCAGTGGAAACTTCTTGTTCAATTAGAGCCTGCTTTACGACTTCCTCTTCGGTGGTGGTCGGCTCTTCCAATATTAGTGAATCGCCGTTAGCCTTAAGAGCGTTTGATTCCTGTGCTGGAATAGGAACTTCTTGGCCCGTTGGAAGCTGCTGCTTTACGACTTCGTCGTCGGCTGTGGTACGAGCACTTGGCTCAACCAACACCGAAGGCTCATTGTTGACTTCAACCTCTGCAAGGGTAGGTTGCTCTGGGGCAATGGAAACTTCTTGTTCAACTGAAAGATGCTTTACGGCTTCTGCGGCGGAGGTAAAAGCCATGAGCTTCAGTTGACAGAAAGACACGCACTGAGGAGAAGCCGAAGGCGGGGGCTCTTCCAATACTGGGAGCTCCTTGTCTACTACCTCAACCTCCGTAACCTCAATTGGTTGCTCTGAGGCAATGGAAACTCCTTGCTCAACTGAAGGCTGTTTTATGACTTCGACTTCGGTGGTCGTAGAGATGGTCAGCTCATCTAACACTGATGGCTCTACGTTGACCTCAACTTCCGTAGGTTCCGTAGGAGTAGGTTGCTCTGGTGAAGTGGGAACTTCTTGGTCAATTGGAGGCTTCATTACGGACTCCTTCTCGGTGGTGGTAGAAGTGCTCGGTTCGTCCAATACTGGTGGCTCCTCGCCTACCTCAACCCCCGTGAGAATTGGTTGCTCCGGGGCAATGGAAACTCCTCGCTCAACTGAAGGCTGCTTTATGGCTTCGACTTCAGTTGTGGTAGAGGTGGTCAGCTCATCCAACACCGATGGCTCGTCGCTGACCTCAACCTCCGTAGGAGTCGGTTGCTCTGGTGAAGCGGGCACTTCTTGGTCAACAGGAAGCTGCTTTCCTTCATCGTCGTCGGTATTGGTAGAAATGGTCGACTCATCCAGTACTGGTGACTCATCGTCGATCTCAACTCCCACAAGTGCTGGTTGCTCTGTAGCAGTGAAGCCTTCTTGGTCAACTGGAGGCTGCTTTACTGCTTCTTCTTCCGTGGAAGTAGACGCGGTAGAGTTTTCCAATACCGGTGGCGACTCATCGTTGGTCTTCATAGGGATCGGTTCTGATGGGGCAGTGGGAGACTCATTTTCGGTGGTATTCTCCTCTGCAGCAACTTCCCCAATTTCGGTAGCGGTTGAATGCGTCATCTCTTCTACAGCAGTTGCTTCATCCTCAGATTTCACAGTAGGGGGTACCTCAGGTCCAACTTCCTTTTCTATGGGAGAGGAGGAGGAGGGTCCTACTTCCTTCTCTTCATTAGATCGCTCATTCTCCAACTGTCCAAGGAAAGCTTCTTCAGGAACCGCTCGGTCCTCGTCGACTGTACCTCCAACTCCACTCAGCACCGGTTCAGTTGGCTGTACACCCTCTAACTCAGAAGGAGCAGGCACAGATACTTCTACAACTGGTGTCGTCATCTCCTCCTCAGTGGATGCAGGAGTTGACTCCTCACCAGCGCCAGAATCCCCATTTCCCCCTTCCGCCTCATCCTTTGGACATTCTCTTTCATCCTCAGTTCCAGGAACTTCTGCTTCGTCTTCCTTCAACTCCTCGACCTTGCTTGATTGCGCACAGCCAATTTCCTTCGGAATCGGGGGAGACACCATCCTGACTGGACTCGCTCCCGTTGGCTTGATCAGAGAGGACAAGGCGTCATCCATCTCATGTCCCTGGACGCTTGCAATTTTCTCCACAATCCTTTTGCCGCAGACGCCATTGCGCTGTCGCATACGAAGTTCGCCACACGGCTGGCAATAGACATGACCATGGGGGCACATGTAACGGACTTGTGGAGAAAGTCTCGGAATGCGGCGACAGCCCACGCACTTGATGCTCTCCAAAAGTGTCATCATATCCCCCTCGCTGATTTCTTTGACTACCATCTTCGAGTAAGCTTTCCGCAGAGGTTTGGCTTCGTAACTGCAAATTTAAGTAGTAATTTCTTCATGAATAACTTAAATTAGAAGCATGTTAATTTGTTAATGATATTTATTGATAGTTCTTACTATTTTAAATACAAAACTTACGCAAATCTTGCACCATCATAGGGATGATCCTCGTCTTCCTCTATTTCGGAGAATGTGTCACCGACGAGCTCGACGAAGCCTTCACTTCTCAAAGTTTCCTTCAGGTTGTCTAAGTTATTCTCAGTTTCCGGTCCCACGATATTGTGGCTCACGCATGTAGGATCGTCTGGAGGACGCCTGTCCATTTCGGGGATTTTTTTTTCGTCCAACTGAAGTAGAAACAAAAAATTATTTAACTAAGCTCAATTGACACGAAATTTACAAGAAAATTCGACAACTTTTTTAATTAAAAATAAAAATCATTAACCGCATGAAAATAAAGTTTTAAGTACCTGCCTTTTTATCTAATTTTTCGGGCTTGAGTTCTCTTTAGCAAAATTAGCTACTTGATACTATTTCATCTACCTCACTTGAAAAATTACTAATTCAATAAGACTAGAACTGAGGCGTGATTCTTCTTAACTTTCGTTTTTTTTCTGTCAGTAGAATCGAGAACTTTTGAAGACACAAAATTGTGGAGCTCCTTTCAGCTCAAAGTCCGCCAGAATAATGACGGAGGGACCTGGAAAACGACGAGTATACAACAAAGCTTCGTAAATACTACGACTTCCCTTCCTTCGCCACTTTAATAATTCCTAATTCCATTAAATGCTAAAGATGGAAGGCAAAAAAATCAGTTCTAGTGCTTGTACATAGGGATTCAATAGCCGATAGCTAACAACGAAAAAATAAGTTTCTTTGTTAATTTTCTTTGGGTTTGGGTAGATATGCTAATTTCGGAACTATTTACTTACGCATATTAGGTAGATATGTACCTATGCTAATTAGGTCTGCAGCATGCATTTTAGTGATATTCAAAAAAAGGGAGCAGTCCAGTCGACTACCTTCAATCTTGCACCTTCCTTTTATCATTCATACCAAATATATGTATTCTGTCCAGTTCAAACAAAAATTTCTCCGTTCATTACCTATCCTACCTTGTCACAAGCAATCGTCTGCAAACAATTATTCTTGTTGAGTTCACATTGTATATTAAATGTGGAATGAAATATGAGCCTATCATTTCAATTTGACTTTTCGATACTAAGGACGTCAGATTTAAAACCAAGACCAAGATTGAAAAGACAGAAATGGATAACGGCAAGAATACACATTTTAGTTAGATTTTTGTCACCAGAATAATGGTTATGTAAATTGAATTAATGGAGAGTCTGGCATTTAACTTTTCAATGGTTCGTCTTCTCCAGTTGAATAATGCATTATGACAATAACAAAAAAGTGACCCTTCAGCGAAGTAATTCACATCGTAACCTACGAAGTTCATTCCTAATCTAGTGGATATGAAAAATGCTCACAATGAATTTGTAGCAAAAAAGGCGTTCAGTGCAACAAAACCGTTTTTGTCTTGTTCGAAAAATATCTCAAAACATTTTGTCCGTGATGAAATAATAAAACATTATCATGATGTCGTATTTAAAAATTCATAACGTTGGGGTTTTCTGGATGATTTTGAAAATATCAAAGTTGAAAAAATAAATTTTTTAGGCAGTCAACTTCACGTTTCTCTTTGCAAATCACTTTTAATCACGTCTGCGCAGGTTTCCAGAGACTAAACAAAATATGGGTACCTATAAACTGAAATTTACATATTTCCAGGAAAAAATGCAAATAGCAAGTTCAAGCATTTATTTATAATTGTTCAGCACATTCAAACTTTAAAAACTGGCCATGAAATATTCATTGTTCATAACCAATAAAACTATTCTTTCCTTTCGACATTCCCTAACATTTTCTAGAATAAAAAAGCATATTAAAATAAAAAAGTCGTTAAACTATTTCTTCTTATTTCTCAAATCTCCGCATTGTAGTAGCCCCACTGAGTCATCGGCTCGATGGCCCACGGTGCCAAAATCTTGAGCACTCTGACATCCCCATAAGCCAGCTCCAAATACTCCTTGAGCGTCCTCCCCCACTTCTTCGCCCCCTTCAAATTTCCCAGCTGGAGATAAGCCGCCAGGATCCAAATCGAGCAGTCGGCAACGCCATGGGGCAACACGCAACTCTTCATCAGCCCCACGGCCCTCTCCATCACCTTGGTCGCCTTGTGGAACTGCCCAACACCAAAGTGCTTCAGCCCCAACTTCTGCAGCGGATCCAAAAGACTCGCATTGAACATGCCATGCTTCGGCTGGATCTTCTCCAGTTTACTAATGATCTGCTCCAAAATCTTGATGGAGGCTTCGGCCGACTCATTCTTCTGAGTTTGGTCGAGCTGGGCGAACCTAACCTCCTGGTTCTGGACGAAGAGTTTGAGCTTATCCTTCTCCTCGTGGGTCTCCATGGGTAGGTCGCGGTCCAATTTGCAGAGGTTGCAAGGGCACACGAACCCCAGTCTTTTTGTCAAAACTTCGTTCCTTGCTTTGAAGGGGAACGCGGGGCTCACGTAGCTGTGGATCAGCTCTTCCCCGCGCTTCACCGCTTTGAAGGTTCGGACGAAGATGAAGTCGCCAAAGATCTTCCAGGTGCAGTTGCCGCCGATGCAGGTGTGGTTCACAAAGGCGGGGAAGAGCCAGATGCCCACCGACTTTTCCACTTCGGGGTACGAGTCGCCGGAGTTGGCGAAGGTGTTGGTGCGGCAGATCCCGTAGATACGGGACATGTCTAAGGGGGCCAGGGGAGGGCCCGATTGGGTTGAGATGGGCGGGGGAGTGAGGTGGCAGAGGTCGTTACCTGGAAATAGAATATATTGGCAAAACTTAAAATGAATTGGACGCAGTCGGAGATTATTTAGAATGAGGTTAATTATCATTGCAGTTTTTAAACAGTTTTCCATGCTCCTTGAATTGTGAATTAAGCAAAATATGTTGGAATGGATTCGCGCTATTCCTTTTCTACAAATCGACGCGTAATTGCCCAATGAGAATGTCCATATTATATAGTCCAGGTAAACAATATTAACTTCTCACAAACTATTTTGTACACTTTTGGCTATATAGAGATGCAAAATTTTATTTCTTGACATGCTGTCATTACTGTCTTCTGAAGCAAATCTTCCTTCTTTATACCTAAATTTTGGGACAAATTCTGCAAGCGAGAGCAACAATTTTAAGCTGTCAAAATCCCTAAAGCTAAGTTTTCAAATGATATTTTAATAAAAAAAAACTATATTTGCAAATTGACTGTCAGGAGCTCTGTCTTCTTTCCCAACTTTCCCATATTAAGAAACACAGAAGTACCTTAAGGCACCCATCCAATTTCAAACTAAACCAAATTATTATTTTTTTATCTCAACTCAACTAAAAATGATTTTGTACAGGCCCAGTTTACCTGCATGCAACTGGTAAAAATCCCACCTTCTCTCTTCCTCCCTGCTCAGGCGATCATACACCTTCCTCGCCAGTAGATTGAG
>JAHZMY010002960.1:0-13243 GCA_027743915.1 Seira sanloemensis | reverse complement strand
CTGAGAGATGAGCAAGTGCATAAAGGATAGAAAGGTGATGTGAAGGAAGAAGGGATGTGTGCGGGAGTAGAGACCAAAGGGGAAATTGCTTCGAAGCAACCAAATCCAAAAACGAAAAGTCTCTCAAGAGGTTCTACTGGCTTCTTTGACGCGTAGGACGTTTGAAATTGTCCAATAACTCCAATGAGCGAAGTAAGAGCCCTAAAAGTGGAATTAGCAAACACCCGTGAATTACATTTAGTTAAACGAAGATGCTAACAGAATGTTAGTAAAAAGTTCAATACCTACTTTTGCTGATAAAAGAAGAGATGCTCGAATTTCCTTTTCACTGTCCACACAGTTTTATTGGCCAGAGGAAAGCAATTTCTTTTATAGATGACACAGAGTAAGACAAATCCAGTCCAGATCTAAAATATTGAATTATTCAATTTCAAAATGAATTTTCGGTGGAAACATTGAACTGTTGATGAACTCAAAAGTTTGAAGTAAGCGTAAGCAATAGACTTGGTTTGAGAATAGACTCGTGAGAATCTCAGTCTACCTGTTTCACAATATCAAACTTTTGAGATTAAAGTTTTTTTTTTCAATAATCCAAAAACATTGGAGCACGTTTCGATCATGGAGAAAAGTGAATCGCTCGTTTGAGTAATTACGTCTTTCTGTCAACAACTGATCCTATTGTCTCTGTAGATATATCCTAGAGGGTTTTTATATCATATGCTTGAATGTAACTTCGTGTGGATGGACTTGCTTTGCGTGCATCTCATCTGAACACATCGTACAGAGTAATTTTAAGCCAAGTCTTTTCCCGTTGCACCGGAGAAGACTATACTTTGTATGGCTTTGTTGCGTTGAGTAAAGGCAATGCGTAGGTAGTAGGTGAAATGGGAAATCTTTGTTGAACATGGAATTGTAACAAGAAGTATGTAGCATGGTGAAACAGTTTGCAGGAAGTCGGTTCCAGTTCGGATATATTTTTTGTTCTTTATTGAACAGCTTGTTCTTATGAAGGAGAATATGACAAAAGTTTAGTAGTTAATGAATAATTAATGGAATGCTCTGGAAAGTGAACTGTTTTGGCATTTGCATGTTTTGGATGTCATTTTTACATGCAGTTTGGAGAACAAAATGCTATACCGTAAAAGAAATTTGTTACGGGTTAACTTTTATGTGTTAGTATAATTTTGTATATTTTGCTATTATTAAAAGATTAAGAGTAAGTTTTACGGACTAGCTTCTTTCATTGCTCTCATGAAAGAGTCCAAACAAAGGTTTTTTGATTTTTACATGCGATTTATGAGCTCATTTTTCAAGTGCAAATTCAAAGTCAACTTTTCATACAGCGGTTCCATGAAATCACCTAAAGATATTTCGTAAAAGCTATCGCCTTAATGTTTGGGTAGCTAAAAAAATATTACAACGGATGTGCATGAAAACCCATTGCACTACATTAAACCTGATTCAACCGCAAAATGGTACAAACAGTTTGATCCATTTCATTTACTTTTTTAATTTGTAGCCTGAAGGAACATTACATATTTGGGGAAATAACTAATTAATTTGATCGGTATAATGAGACATGTATGTCATTTGAGGCCTACAATTATAGGAGAAAACCAAAGTTATTCTAAGGTATGAAAATATAAAACTCGTGCGCAATTTAAATTAGTAATGACATAATAATTTTCAGTCGTATGTTTTAAAGACGTCAAAGTAATGCAAGCAGAGAAAGCCACTCATGAAAAGTCTTATTATCTTTCAGTACATTCTTTTGCTTTGCTATTTTTTCGAAAGTCCGTATTAAAAACGTGAACATTTGTCGGGGCTTTCTGATACGTGATTGTTGGCGTAAAGGTTACTCAACATTTTTTACAAACCTTCTTTTCCAGACACTTATGTGCAAATATTTTTAACAGTACGCTAATTATTTTAAGCAGGACAAGCTAAAACAAACCGAATTTCATTATGATTACGTTACGTGAGGCGTCAAACATGATTTTTTTGAAAGAACGTAGCAAGACTAGCATTTATTGTTAGTTCTTCCTACTTGATTTTTTCATTCAAGTTTTGCCATATTTCAAAATGGAACATTGCAATTCAGTCACTTCATCAACAATGCAACTGCACGAAATTTGTGTAAATGACCGTAGTCGTTTGTTGAAGTTCAAATTATCAAGTAGGTAAGCACTTTATTTTTAAATCTTGCTGCGTTTTAGGGGACAGGTTTTTAATTCACAAAGTTTTACCTGAAAAAAAAACTTTACGACGTGCTTAACGATGGAGTAAATTTCAATCAGTTCTTCAATTTGCTGACAATGTCTGATTTCATTTCCCCATCTACCGCAAGCACACAGCTCGAAATTGATTTTCTTCCTGGAAATACTCTTGACTCTTGGTATCTGGAGCCACGAGACTGTCTACGACGGAGATATGGGCTGTCGTGAGGGTATCCCTCCTACTATAATTACCGTGGAGGATATCGCTCCTGGCAATATTCCCGACCACTATACTCTCCGCTTTGCTAGACTCGTTTCATTTGCGAGTGGAATCTGCCGTACACAAAAGTCATTTTGAAAGATGCATCAGTTGAGCACCTGTGATTACTTCATGCCGCTATTCTTGCGTGCTAGTTACGATAGGAGAAATATCGCTAATCTTGTAACACATGCAACCGATTTCTTATGATGCATGTACAGGGATTCCCTAATTCTTCATAATGTCTTGCATTTACGAGACAAGCTTTTGATAGCATACCTGAAATATGATGACCATTATAACTGCTCTCAAAGATGCCAAGAAATATGATCTCAGACTTCTTCTTTTTGTTGAATCATTGCAGAAGAATCCCGACCCAGACAATGTCATGTGCACATTCTCAATCAACCATTGCATTGTACGTGTTGTGAGTTGTGAGTCGAACGAAGTGAATAATTTCGGCATCGACATCCACCGAGCTGTAGTTTCTTGACCTCTCAATCAGTCGAAACAAATTGCCTGATGTGGCATATTTTAAATTTATCATGGTACGAAAGAAGCCCATTTTCTATATTGAGTAGTGACAAAAACATGTAGTTGATTTTTTAAGCTGAAGTGACAAATTTTCCTACTCAAGTTGGATCGTGAGACGGGCTCACCTTTCCGCTGACATTTCTACTCAAGACGTGTTCTCAACGAGAGCTTTCGTTCTACTTGTGCATGTCCTTGGAGAAAAAAAGCCAAAAGTTCTTAAGGTGGGATTCCGTAAGTCACTCGCACTCAGCTTATTATTTCCTTTTCATTGACACATTTCTACCTGTCTCATTAGCACTTGATCGAAAAAAGTACAAAAGCTTGTTTCTGGTCCAAAGTACAACTTTAGAAAAAAATACTAGGATTTCTAACAATGATCACAATAAACTTTTCCATAAGCTTGTGCTTATGAAAAAGTAATTCTTTATGTTTCTATTTTTCATTCATGTCTGCATGTAGATTTGGCATGAGCAGGTAATTACACGCTTAGGTAGTTTCTCCAGAGAGCCGCAATCGGGGTTTATACATTTTACCCTTCACACATGCTCTCCAATACCACCGAGAGTAAAATGAAGGTCTTTTTATCACAAAAATAGGCCTATTTTATGCGATTTTCATACACACTTGGATGCAGAGAGAAATGAGAAAAGGTCGAAACTGTGAACTTGACTTGTGACGAGGCTAAAATACTAGTTGCGAGTACCTATTTTGCGGAGTCATGTGGTAAAAAATGTGTTTCTACTAGCAGAAGTTTGGAGACTTATTTTTCTCCCAGAAAAAATACTTTTTCCATGGAACATCTCTGTGTATCTCAACATTTGCAAGCTTATTTGAAATATCTAGAATGGAATTTCGCTGTGAATTGAGTAAACTCTCAGAAGAAATAAGATATTTTGGAATGTGATGACTTGGTGCTGACAAAGCGATGATTCTCTCTTCTAATACATATGCAAGGCTTCTGCATGATTCTGCACTGATCAAACTTTACATGCTGTCTTTATCTTGATTATGTTTCAAATTGTTTTTGATTCCCTTTTTCTCAAAAATCATTTTATGGCAGTTCATTTCCTGCTATATTAGCATATTTACTTATACAATATGAATATGACTTTTTTGTTTTGAAGGATAAGCGGACTGGAAATTTAGCGCGACATTCCTTCGCAGCACATTAATGCAAGGAAGAAGGCTCTGTAGTCACGCATGCATTATAATTTGTCTAAAAAGGACAAAAACTCTCATTTCTTTTTACGATAAGAATGCACCAGAGTAACTGCAGTATTGACGGAATGCGAATGCAATGCAACCGTTTTGTCAATTCTTAGAAAAATGTAAAGCGTAATCTTCTCTAAGCCGGAGTCCTTGCTCAAGGACTAATTTCAAATGGCAAGGTACATTTTGGGTATTGTTTTTTCTTCCATTTTTTCTCTCTCGTTTCAGGTAATTCTCATTCCGTACCATTATTATCTTTGTGATTATATGTATTTTCCTGACTTTGCTCTACATGGAATATTTTTTTCTTGATCCATGCGTCCTGCATATTTGAGCACCAAGATATGGGCCAGGTATTCTTCGAGAAAATGTGCTGCTGCATGCAATTGCATTCCGCGAGAGAGGGCTAAAATAAGGGACATACTTTTTTACTCTTTTCTTTGGAGCACCTTCGACAACGTGAAGCTGGTTCTATTTGCGTGCCCTATAATCCCCAAACTCTTGTATATACGTGGGCAGCCTGCAATTATGAGAGTCCGAGCAAGAATAGGACGACGGAACATTTCCATTTTGACTTATATTTCTCATTGCAGAATAGCAACGTTTTTGCAATGCAATTGTGTACAGGGAAATAAAAAAGTTGGTGATGTTAGGATGTCCCTACTTTGAATGAACTATCAGACTTTAACAAAAAAAAGTATGCATGCTAAAATTATATATACAATCTGGGGAGTATGTATATGTACCGAACATGCACCGCGGATTCTGGGGTTCAGACAAGACAATTTTTTTCTCGATTTGGCTCTATACCGTTTTGGTTTCTATACAAGCTGCCTGAAAAGCCCTCAAATACGCCAAAAAAAGTAAAAGAAAACTTTGATACGCTTTTGTCAGCAATGCATTTCGTTAGCAGCAAATTTTCTACACACAAATGTGGTCAACTATGAATGAGGCCTTACCTTTGCACTAGCCTTCAAAGAATTTTACGAAATAGCAACTACGTCTTGAACTGCAGCTATTTCCCCCTTACGTAAACTGTGCTACGCGATGTCTTTTCAATTTCAATTTCCTCAATCGTGCCAAAACATCCTATTCTCATTTCCAAAAAGTTCTGAATCTGCCACATTTCTTGTATCGTTTTCCCATTGTGTGGGAGAGACTAGAGAATGCAATTACGCTGATCAAGTCCTTTTTCTCTGTCTACCCGAATCCTGTGATGGCTTAAGGGTGTGTGTATATATATCGCAAAAATAAAGCCAGTGCAGAAAATGGAGTGCTCGTTGTAAAAAAATGCCTTCGCTCCTATTCAACGTCTTCTACCGCCGCTTCCTTTTCTCCCAAATCCCGTTACAGTCTCGAGAGCTTCCAAAACCCCAAAAAAAGATGTATTACTCTACCTTTTCCATATAAAATGTACGTGTATGCATAGACAATAGGGCTTTGGAAGGTTTTCGTGCTAATGGCATAAAGCTTTATAGTTTTTCCTCTCGTCTTCAGAACACTCTTTTTATGTAGCATGGTACGGGAGGAAAAAATATGTATGTGGTGGAAAAAGCCTCACGCTGATTCAGTATGACGTACGAGGAGCTTCTCAAAATGCTCTCTGCTTCGGTTTTACTTCCTTTTCGCCTTCTTTCCTCGCCTAGTTCTCCCCATGTTCGCAGTGTTGGATTTGCGGAGCTGGGAGCAGTACGTGTGCATGACCAAGTTCGAGCTGAAATAAACACGCAACGATTTTTTCTCTCTCCACTTGCTCGTACTTATACGGAAGCTAAATAAACTTATAGAAACATCTTAATATTTTCACTCGGGTTCTGCAAGAAACTGCTTCAAGGAGCGATTTCAAAAACACAAAAGAGACTAATCTCCTATAAAAAATTTGTTCTCTTCATATCATTTAATTTTTTGACTACTACTGGGTAAAGTGAAAGTCATCATTACACTGTATTCAGCAGCGCCAATTTCCATTCAAGGTGTGAGGTGTGAGGTCAGGAGTTTAGTTTTGATTGGATTTTGACATACTGCAATCGTAGGAAAAATGGATCCTTAAATTCTGATTCGGTGAAATTGTGTAGAAAAATAAACAATTTCAAGTTATTAATTTGGATTGGATTAGTCAATATTTCCAAGGTAAGAAAAATAAATTTTTGTGAAGAGAAAAAAATTTAAGCCGAGAGAGAAAGCAAACATAGATTTTGGATTGGTCGAATCACGAATTTCATTCAAACTCTTGAGATCAGTATCATGTTGTTCTGTGTACAACTTTCCCAGCAGCAGTGTGAACATGGCTCATCGTTGTGATTCATTCATGTCTTTTTTTCCTCTGTGTCCTGTGTGAAAGGAAAAAAAGAGCTTTTGTACACGCATTAATTGTGTAGAGAGAGGCTATATATCAGTTGATTGGAGAATGGCTGCATCTCTGCTGTAGGCACGGTAGGAAAAGCATCTCTCGCAAAGCCTTTCATTTCTCCAGGAACATATTTCCTGAATCTCACGGAACACCCAGCTTCCTCTCCCATTTGCACACACGTGCTTAGCTCAACTACGCGTTGACTTACACAAGAGAGTGACAATACGGATCGAGTTTGTCTTTCCACACAATCTCTTCTAATTGCGAAGGACGAACTCATTAAAACACGGGGAAATTGAAGTTTAGCGAGAAGTTTGGAGCAAAATAGCTGCGGTTATGTTTTGCCAGGTGCAAGTTGTTTCCTTTTCTCATTCTTAGTTTTTGTGTGAGGAGGACAATGAGAAAAGAATCCATTAGTTTCTGGTGTGATCCAGAAGAAGTCTATTTGCACATTGAACTTTAGACAAAGTCATTACATCCGCTTGTTTTAGAGCTTGAGAGTCTTTTCACTAGATGACCACGTGATTGATTGAAATGCAAAGGTTGTTTCGTTTTGTGCTTGTGTTTAGCACTTACGATGATTGCTGGTGGAAGCCATTCGTAGACTTGTATATTATCATGATATTGAATGCTTACTTTCATTGTAAAATTAAGACTCAACAATGGTTTAGAAATTTTCAGGCTGGCGAAAGAGGAAGTCAGGAAAGTGCGAAATCATTGGAAAAAATGTATAAATATTAGCGGAACCAAACAAAATTTTGGAGGAAAACGAAAAGGGAGTAATAAACAGCAGAAGTCGAGAAAAGTTTTAAGCAAGTGTCGGAAATATGAGAAAATTTCAGATGAAATAAATAAAATAACAAACTAGGAATGGCGCAAAGACAGTTCAGGAAAATGATGACAGGAAGAAAAATTAAAATGGAGTAAAATTACTTTGAGAAAAATTCAAGCAAAAAATGTGAATCAAAAATTTAAAAAGAACTCTAATTTGTAATGCATAAAAGAAGACAGAGAAAATTAAGAAAAATATATTAGTCCAACAACCATCCCAAAGAGGCTAGAAAAGAACGAGAAACGAGAGAAATAAAATAAATTGGAAAATACTGGAGAAAGGCTGGAAAATTTCAAACCCGTACTACGTAGATTTGTAAATAACAACAACAAGCGAAAGTATTTCGTATTAAGTAAACAAATTAAAATGCGTAGCTTATATATAAAAAATGTCTTATTATTTCGGACCTTTGCTCTTAGTAAACCATTAATCGGATTCGCACTCATAAAACTGGGATTAAACCTTTTACTTGAATCCACACACATTGTTTACCTCGCAAAGAAAATAATCTCCGCTAGAGATCCCCGACCTGACAGAGTAAATGACTTGTTATTCTCCTCATTCTTGGTTAGGACGAGGCTGAAGTGTTGAATATTTATGAGAACTCATGTAATATATGTACAGAAAGATAAAGCATCCCAATTTCTTTGGGCTTTTTTCGCATGCAAAAATTTATCCTTGATAGAAGGAAGACAGGTGGAAGAAGAAGTTCTCCCGTGTTTACGAACAACTCCAACATTAATCTCATTCATGATTTTCGCTCCTCATAACCGAGTCAATCCAATTCGTTTCGGGAGATGGGCAAAAGAAAAATATCTCTTCGAGCTTTTTTTGCATGACACATAGTTGATTTGCTTCCAGTATGCAATTTCTTCCACTTGGGAATCAAATGACAATGTTTCCGGATTTTGCAAAAGATCATAATCATGAGCCTACATAAATCTTCATTTGCTCTCAGCTTTACTATTTGAGTAAATTTAACATTTGAAATGCATATCTTAGACTATAATTCCGAAAGAAAGAAGTAGTTTATCCTATTCACCCGGTTAATACCATCTTGGTGATATGAAGTTATGGTCAACTCTGTACCGAGTCTCATCCAGCATGACATCATATCATATTCAAAAGAATGCTAAATGCTAAGTGACTTTGCCTTTGGGATGTCGCTGGAGCTTTTACTTGTTTTCCCTGTCTGTTTACTTTCCTTTTAGAAATTAATTTTAGTATGGAAAGTTACTCGTGTCTCGGGTAATGACCTTAATTTTTACAGTGTCATCTCAAAACTTTTATTTTCTCCGTGCGCTTTTTTCTTTTTTGCCTCCGTGTAAATATTTTTAAACAAATCTTGCATTCGTTAGCTGTATCCTTTCCCGCACGAACAGACACTAACCTATACCTATGATTCTCATTTCAAAGGCTCGTCATGACTCAAAACTCGAATCGCTGACACCTTTTGATCATGCTGCTACTTCATGATCGNTTTGATCATGCTGCTTGTTCATGATCGTAATGTGAAAAAAGATGGTTTTATGATGATAGGTCATAATCGTCGTAAAAAGCTCATTCGTTTGAAAGTGATGACGCTGAGTTAGAATAAAGAAAATGACTTTGAGTCTCTATAAGCTTTAGACAGGTCGATATCAACTTTGTGCATTGTCGTAATAGCAATTATCGTCTCGGCATCAAGTATGTCGTTTTACCTTACGAGACAATGCGAGACACGTTGATGGAATCCTAAAAAGTAGTGAGAAAATGAGAAATGGCGCAAGTCAATAATTTGAGTGTACATAAATACATGATCGAAATGGGGAAGGGAATGACACCGTTCCAGTTACACCTCTGCGTGCAAACTGAAACCTCCTGCCCCTTTTCCTGTCTGTCTCTGACATCATTTGCTTCACTTGCGACTTTAAGAATGCTAGAGTCATTGTTTGCTGTTTGAAAACAAAGATTATCACTATTTTCTCGGCCTACTTTCCAATATGCACATGTTCCATTTTGTTGATGTCACTTTGGCAAGCCTCTCGACATCATACGAGCAAATGGCAAGTGAATCTGATGTGGAGCTTTATAAGCAAAGACATATATAGCTTTCCCATTCTCTTTTGATTTATTTTGTACACACTATTCGTAAATCAGATGCGGAGATGCATTCTTTGAAATGGAAAGTGCTTTGCTTCCAAAGTTGCCATCTTAAATACTTACAGCTTTTGGCATGTGTAATTGGCCCTACGCAACAGCTTTACGGGAGTACGAATGAAAGTGCTCAGTGTTTCCGGTAGATTTGCGCCTTTTCATGACGCGGGACGAGGCAAGCCGCTCTTCTCGAATTTGTATGATTTAATGTTCAAAATGCATCAGACTCACATGACAAGACATATTACATAACTCATTCCAGGAGAAGAAGAGGAAGTGACCGCATAGCAAGTTACACATGCTGGCAAATCGAAACCAATACACATTCATTTGTATACATACTTTTGCCAATTCTTTTGTAGTAAGAGCCTGAAATGGGAATGCTGCAAGCAAGAAATTTGAAACGTAAAATTCTGGAGCATAAAAGCCCTTGCCTTTTGTCAGTGATCTGTCATATTTTGTCAAAAGTTTCAAAAATGTGGCCTCGAAAAAATTAGTCAGAGTCTCCGCGTTTAAATCAGTATCCAAAATCGTTTGTATACTCAAATAAATATGTGTAATGATTTTGACTTAATAGGTATACCCTAAAATGCTATAAATCATAAAAGTATACATTTTCTACTCTCATAATTATCTCGAAAGAGGAATGCGTTTGAAGCCTGGGATCGTATTGCGTCTCCTTCTCGTGCGACGTTCGTCTTACACCCAACATTCATTAAGCCCTAGAAAAAGTTTCTTGTTCTACGAGAAGACATTCTTCACAAGGCTAGACTTACACTGGCTCATTGTGTATAGCTACCTCTTCTGCTCTCTCATAATTGTCGAAAGGCGGTTATAACTAGTAAATGGAAGAGGATGCAATGAACCCATGCACAGATTGCACAAGGCAGATTTCCGCGACCGAGTAGAAATGAGACATGCTGAAAAGAACACCACAATGATACTTTTCAAAACTTTTATCGTTGGAAACACCACAACGAACACTCATCGTCAGTTTCTAGGAATACATACGCAAACACAGCATCTTGGCGGTTTCAATCAGTACTGAGTATTAAGAACGTGCCTTCCATTAGAAGCACATTGATTTTTTTCTTGCTACTTGGGTGACTCACGAAATGGAATTGAATTGAATAGGCGTGCTAAATTCTCACTTTTCAGAATTTGCAAAGTCAAACAAATGAAAACAATGCCGTCACTTGGAATTCAAATGATCATGTCAATACAGCCTGAATTCGTTATACATTGGTACTTTGATTCGAATTTAAACAAACAGCTCAACTTCAGAAAGAAAACGATGACTGGGCTTGGAACATATGTATGTAGATGGGAGTTTTTTTTAAAAATACCTACCTACTTATAATTTGGGTCTTCTAGGGTTTACTTGTAGTATTCTAACAGCATGTACGAAAATGTAATGAAAGATATGCGCACGTATCGCAATCGATTTCCTGTCTTGAGCTGAGCATTAACGTCACCCATTAATGCCTACCTACTTATAATTTGGGTCTTCTAGGGTTTACTTGTAGTATTCTAACAGCATGTACGAAAATGTAATGAAAGATATGCGCACGTATCGCAATCGATTTCCTGTCTTGAGCTGAGTATTAACGTCACCCACAGGAAAACATCTTAATCGACAGCTTCTTCTCTTTCCGAAGACTGGTGTTGTCAGTATTCGTCATTGTCACAGGTCATCCCTCTGTCGTCTGGACAGTATACATACATTAAGAAATCATTCTAGCTAGATTGCGATAAGCTGAAAATATATTTTTACAGAACTACGAGAAGTTACTACGGAGAATTACATAAGCTGCAAAAACTAGAGATTTCGCAGAGTGAATATTATACTCGTACTTTTAGTTTGGGAAAAATTCTGACGTATGTAGACATAAGGGGTCGGCCATAAACAGCGTAATTAAAACGCAGCTACATTCTAATACCATTCGGAATCCTAGATTATGTACTTATGACTGTGAAACGTAGTAAGAAGAAGCTAGAGAACATCGTCAGAGCAAACCGCGTCCTAGGTATTTCCAGTAACTAAATACTCTCTGGATGGTCCCAAGGCAAGCTGGAATGTTGAATGTCTCCTTAAATTATTCAGTGCGAGCCTCATCACTTTTTACGACTAACATCGTCAGAGCAAACCGCGTCCTAGGTATTTCCAGTAACTAAATACTCTCTGGATGGTCCCAAGGCAAGCTGGAATGTTGAATGTCTCCTTAAATTATTCATTTCGAGCCTCATCACTTTTTACGACTATGAGCAGATGGATGCAGTACTTGGAAACAATGAGAGACCAAATAGAATCATCAAATTTTACATCTGCCTCCATTTTTGGTTCAACTGACAATAACGAGCGTGGTCAAAACTTAAAACGTTTATCTCACACTGCATTACTAGACCTTGTGGAAATCTATGGTGTACATCTGCAAAAGAATTTAATTGGCAAGTCACACTCAAATATGTATGTCGCATCTGAAAGGATATTGCCTAGTAAAACAGCATGCATTTGCACGAGCTATACGTCATATATCGATTTGCTAATTTTTAGAAAAATGAGTTTATCTATGAGATTGCGTAGTCCAAAAAGAGCATACTTAAAATACTTATTCTTTCGAAAGCATTTATTTAACTTTAACCTAAATGCAATACTTTCTTGGGCACTAAAATGCATACCCGCAACTTGCTTACAGCTTTCTCTTAAGATTTTATTTCCAAAGAAACGTTATACAACAAAATAAACTTTTCAAATTATCTTTAGCCTGTTTTTTTAATGTATGCACTAAAATACCTAGGTACTAGTCTAAAATAATCCGTGCATTTTATAAACATGCGGAATTATCTACCTTGTACATGCCTGTTAACATGTATACTGAATACTCCAAATATTAGCATTTTACTACATCTTCGTTGTAATTTACATTCAAAGTAAAAATAAAAAGTTAACCACAACGGTCTACGAAATAGTTGATGGAAAGAAGCAATGCAACTGCATTTTCATGGGAATGTGTCATTCGGCAGTTAACGAGAAAAATGCTGTGCTGGCAATTAGGTATTTCATGTAGCGTTACCCACGGACCAAAACCACCTTCTCGTAGCAACTTTCATAGCTCAGTTTGAAATTGAATGTAAAATGGTGTCCTTGTCTTTTCGTTGAATTCAGTAGATATTAACTGTTTAGAAAAGGATTCACCTCGGAATGTTACCATTGTCGTCGAAGGCCACTTTGAAAACTTTTCCCTCATTGTAAATTTGACCTTTATTCATAATATAAAGAGAAATGATATTGCGTCATTGCAATTGTCTCATTCTCATGAAACCAGTAAGATCCGGTTTGTAAAGTAAATAAATTATTGGGAAAAATTGTCTTTTGTGTTGCAGGCAGTTTGATCCAAGAGTGTAAATCACTTCGTCCCATCCGAGACTTCCAAGCAATAAATTCGTTCTCACCTACGAAAGACTGTATAAATTTTCACATCGTACCTACTCCTCACCTTACGACTTTGTCTCTCTGACTCTCATTTCTTTGAACAAAGTTCCATTCCAATTTTGTAAGTAAATGAAAAACAAGAATTCCTCTGGAAATCATAAACTCCAAAAAGACTAACAAAATCCAATTGTTGTATCATTCATCAGAGTTGCGCGAAAGGTCTGGGCCCGCCGTCAAATGGCTATTCTCCGTCTTCTGTACCACCAACGACACA
>JAHZMY010002959.1:0-10810 GCA_027743915.1 Seira sanloemensis | reverse complement strand
CTTTTGTTGTGTATATGGGATCGGAGAGGCATGCAAACGGTTTTCAAATGTTCAGCTTAGACTTTAATCTGAAACATAAAAAATTAACCCTCACTCCTGCTTCGCGTGTGTGTAGAGAGTAGTACTCACACAAAGATTCGTTGTCCTTCCTGTGTGCTGAAACATGTGAACATGGGGAACAGTGAAAACCGTACTTTTCTCAGAGAATTGTGGCTTTTTCGTGAGCTCAAAGAATTTTATTGCTTTGAGGAGCTGTATTTTAGGTGGGAGAGAGATATGTACTTTGCGGTTGGATGTTGTTGAAGACTCAAGATATTGTTTTTACTTTTTGTTTGTTCAGTTCAGCTTCCCCTTTTCACAAGTTCAATGTGTTTTTGCGCCGAGATGTATCATCTATGCAAACTTTGTAAACGTGTCTTACAGACAATAGTTTTGGGGATGCAGGATCTTCTTTTTTTTTGAAAAGATCATCACCATCTTTGTCATTTTTCTTTAGATACCAAAATGTAAGTAGATAAGCATGTAATGTGATATGTGGCATCCCAGCAAACTCGCTTTTGTAGATACTCAAAGAGGAATTGGCATATTATTGCCGAGTCAAATACAGGAAGACCTGCTGAATTTATGCAATGCAAAGTAACCGTAAAATAGATTAATTAGACCGTCTTTCATCTATGCAAACTTTGTAAACGTGTCTTACAGACAATAGTTTTGGGGATGCAGGATCTTCTTTTTTTGAAAAGATCATCACCATCTTTGTCATTTTTCTTAAGATACATACCAAAATGTAAGTAGATAAGTATGTAATGTGATATGTGGCATATCCCAGCAAACTCGCTTTTGTACTCAAAGAGGAATTGACATATTATTGGCGAGTCAAATACAGGAAGACCTGCTGAATTTATGCAATGCAAAGTAACCGTAAAATAGATTAATTAGACCGTCTCGTAGCCATAATAGACAAAGATGTATACAAAAGTTGACAATACGTGTGCTTTTTGACATATTTCGTACAAACATTTGAAAGTTTCCCTTGTGCACATTTTGGCGTAATTGAAAAGCTAAATGCCAAATGAGCACACACTGTTTCGACAAGAAAAAATTGTGCTTCATTCACAAGAATCATTTTGAAGCAAGACAAACTAATTATTTAGCATTTAAAGTATGGCAAAAGTCGAAACAAACTTGCAACTCGCAAATTCATTACGATGGAAGCAATTGAGTAAAGTTGAGCAAGATGTCGGCACTTCAAGAAACTCTTTAGAAAGTCGCATGTACGCATACTACTACATGTCTCCGAGAGCCGACTTTTATTTACCCCAGCAAGACAAAATGCTCTTTGCAAAGAAGGGAGTGAAAGAAGCCATATAGGTATGTAGGTTTTTTGAGCAAAATCACATCCTATTCTCCTTCCCACCACCACACCATCGCAGCACCAAAATACCGTTTCATTCTGTGAAAAAAAGGATGAGGAAAATAATAGGAAGGAAAAACTCCAGCTCTCGCTCCATCAGCGCTGATCAAAGGAAGACGAGTAGAAAGGCTAATACCATATTTTACAACACACAAAACAAAGTGCATTCTCCCCATTTACAGCAGCAGAACAGTCTTGTTGTTACGTACTTTGTATTATGTTTCTGGTGCGGGCTTTTATATCAAAATCTGAGGATGGCGATGATGATGATGACAACGACGACGACGACGGCATGCCGATCCTCCTCCTGTTAACTTTGCTTCCGAGAAAATAATAGCGTGGGAAATTATTGTTTCCTCTTTTACTCTCCTCTCATTTTCTGATTATTGAATGTATGCTACACCGAGTATACAAGGTTACATAAATCTTAAAAAAGTCAACAGCATCAGAAGCCCTATCATAAATTCACAAAACCGAAAGGGAAAACTCTACAGCTTGATATGTAGTAAGCACTTACGCAAGCCATAAACGCAGGCAAAACTTTTGTGTATAATCCTTTCGGTCTAATAACATTATGAAGATTGAAGTGAAGTCTTGTCAGCCATAAAAATAGGCATAAAGTATAATAATATGACACATAATCATTCAAACAAATAGCTACACAGTTAGAGAGACAATCTCGAGAAAAATAAAAAGGTCCATATACCCAGTCGCCTCTCGCATCGTGGCTTATACATGGAATACATTCTTACTGCATAGTGTGTGCCAGCTCAGCACACATACCTTCAATGGCCAAGGGAAAAAGTGATTTTCTATAAAGGCTATCACAAGCTTCATCAAATTCATCATTTTCCCTTTTATCTTTACGACGTGAATAGGTGGTGTTGTACAACGCAAGGCAGAACAATCAATCGAGCAGAGAGTGAATACGCTTATGACTTAAGCCTTTGATAAATGCCTCTGCTCCACGGCGAAGAAGTTAGAGGGCTTACGCAAGTACTTATCAATGCCATGTTGCAGTACACAACGCTCTTGTTTTAACTAGACGTAATAAATATCAAATCAGTTTTATGCTTTGGGGATTATGGCCGACACTCACTCCCACATATTATGTACATACATACATGCATACATATTTACAGCACACAGACATTTTGGCTTCGACGAGGATGCTGATGTTTTTAGAAAGAGTGCGATGATGCAGTGATTTATTGGAGTACTAAATAAAATCAAGCAAATCCATTACTCAAGTGAAGTGATGCGTTCACCCAACAAAGTTTTTCGGCAATCAAGCGTAAACAATTTCAAGTTCTTTACAATCCATTCCATTGAATAAGATTGCATGCAAATTATATGGAAGGAAAGAATATGAAAATGATATTATATAGCCTAACAAAATCTTTAGGTCAAGAATATTTTGTTCAAAATACTACCACAATATCAAAACATGCATATACTTGACATTTTTTGCATGCTAATTCTAATTTTATTGCAATGTGTTATTACAAATACTTACTCATAATTTTACTGCTTTTGAATTAGGATACAGCAACAAAGGATTCACTTGAACTCTGTCGTCGTGCCGTATCCATTATTAACAATCAAGTGACAATGATAAGCAAAGCAGCAGGCACGAATCTTTCCCCATTAAATTATTACGCAATGCAATCACTCCTCCGATGATTCCACCATAGCATAGCATCACCTCCATTAATTACTAATAGCATGTATTAAATATGCAGCTTGTCATAGCGTAACGATAACTAGCTTGATGAAACAAGGGACAAGCCGTGTGAACAAGAACGGCTGCTGCGGCACACATTATGCCAATTTATTATGTTGCCGTCTCCCTCCCTGCCTTTCTGTAGTTTTTATTTTGTTTCCAGTTAATAAATAACAAAACCAAAGCCTCATTTTGCACTTTCCCGCAAAATAATAAATAAACAAGGAGGCTAGAAATAACACCGTAAAATACTACAGAAAATCCTCTCAGAGAGCAGAGGGGTACCAGGACGCATATTGTCATGCTTTGAAACTTTATAATAGAAGCACATTTTTCATCTTTCCCTTCGTCTCTGCACCACACACCATTCACTTTACAGCTTTGCTTCATTTATTTCTCACACTTGCCCGTAATATATACACTTTAGAGACCAATTAATAGGGCGTACAAAAAGGAGTTTATAAAGTGCTGGGGCCATACCTTACTCCAATAAAAATGCATTTAGCACACACAAACACACACACACACACTCGACATGAGCATGAGCTCAAAGCAGCAGCATATTTTCTTTTTATTGCAACAACATGATTGCATGCCTGCACTCTTTCCTGCCCTCCTCCGTATGCCATACACTGAATAAAAGTATATTTAGTGTTTTTTTTTTGAAAAAGTGTTGCGGTTCTTTAACTTGAAACACCTTCGTATATTGCCTTACCTTCACGTGTCGAGTTGGTAGGTAGCCCTGCGAGTTGGTAGGGAGACTGCGAGAGCAGCAGCGGCCTTGAGCCACTTGCCTCGCGTCACTTTACTACGACTACGCTCAAGAATGAAGAACGGTTTGTATGCAGCGTATTTACAACAGACTAACATGTTGCAGGTCCTACTAAATCTTCTTCGCTTCTAATAATATCTTTGCACGTTGACATTTCTAGTGTATATGCTTACTGCAAAAGTTGCAGAAATTATACTTTTAATGAGGGGCCATTTCGCAAAAAATTGCCGTAATTGTAATAAATAGCCTGTAATCATCTCTGAAAATTAATTAGGTATCGAGGTTGTTCTCTTGAAACCGTTGCACCTAATCCAGTTGTTGCATTCCACAGTGCACTTTTAGAAGATTGCAGTGATCAAGCATGTGACATTATTATTGCTGTCGTAATCACTCCCACAGGACAGCCATTGTTAGAATCGATGAGACGTTGTGTGGTGAGTATGTACATATATCTATACACGTACACCTTTTGACTTGAAGAGCTTCCATTCTAATTTTCATTTGAGGTTGCTCGCTCTGACATTGTTGAAATGAAATAAATTATGTGTAGGGTATCTACAGAGGCAAAGCTTTAAATCTCGTCTAATTTTTATGATCCCTTTGTGCTCAACATAAAGTTCATATTTAGCATAAATTGTGTGCTGCGGCAATGTTGAAATGTAATGAATGGGACAAAGGATAGATCTGCACAATGGCATATCCCGTCATTCTCGTTAATTTTACGATTACAAAAAGCTAATAAAACTTTCTGAGACATTTTTTAATTGTGAATTTCCACATAACTCATCTGCAGGCCCCATAATCAATTTTACTCATCAAGGTAATCAATATGAACATAAAGTATATACAGCAACTTTGGAATGAATTAGGCGAGTTGTATCTTATCGATAACACTAATAATAGATATTGGGAAGAGAGCGAAAGTACACATCGTAAATTATTCCGCATTGTGGACATAAATTGTCGCCATATTTTCAGTTTAATGACTAGAGCATAGTCAAAATAGTGCTGTAGTCAAGCTCGGCTCGTGTATTTTTGCATGTGCATCCCTACTTTAATAAACACATTAAGGAATCTGTATCTTACACTGCATATTATTCCCTTTCGATAAAATGGATTTTCTAATGAACTTGTCGAGAGACAGGACATATCCTTTTAAAGCCAATCCTTTTTCAAGTAATGACCTCCAAAACAACGTTTGGCTGTCGAAGAGCGCAACACTTTATTGATAATGTGGTGTGTTGTTGGCCTTTGTCTAAAAATGGGATGGTATTTTTCCAATGCTCGTAGAGTGATGCCAATCCAGGTGTAATCAGGATTATCATATGTTATCACACTTGTAATAAAATGGCGTGTAATTAGTCAGTCATTAATTTTTCCTCCTCTCCGTTATCCATCGCCAATTGGCAGTAATGGGGATTGGGATGTCATCACTTGCGGAAATGATTCTTCTGAAGAAAAAAGGCGTGCTAAAGAATTCATCAAAACTTGTTCGTCACCGTCAACTGAACGCAGAATGAATGTACAATAATGGAAGATTTCAATTCATTAGCAGACATCATCAACGCAGCGTCAAACATTGATACATAAAATTTGCTCATCTTGAGAATTTTACAGTTAGTTTTCAAATTTGATTGAGATTTTTTGGATGCTTCAAACAAAAATTATGGGAAGAGAGCGTTGGTATAAGGCATGAAATTATTATTACCTGAACCGAATTGGATTTTCTGAGGTTGGGGAGATCCCCCTATAATATCTACAAGCATAAGAATCTTTGAGAATTTAAGGTGCAGGGTGCAGTTTGAATAATCAGAAATGAGCTGATAATTGTCAATGTTAAAAATTTCACTTTCATCAAAACCTTTTATAAAACTTCTCGATACTTATTAAGGTCTGCTAATCATTTGCTTTTGTAAATTATAATTTTCTGGTTGCAGCTGCAGGTACATTCTCTGTTTGTGTAAGGTATACCACATCTCAAACCAAGTTAGCAAAGGTTGTGCTCAGCACTTTTTAAAAATTTCTTACCATGCCCCTTCTCAACTTATTTATTCATTTACATCAATAGACTTCCCGTGTAATTTCGCTCTGCATTTTTTAAATTCGCGCTGATATAATTACTTAAAAGTGTTTCTTTTCAAACAGCATTTACTTTGCAGCTCACCAGTAAATTTACATGGGCTCAAGCCAAATCATTAAGAATTCAAAAAAATGTTCTTTATGTGGACCGGATACAATTTCAGAGAGAGAAAAATGCTCCTTAGGTGAAACAACAATGGAATCAACAAAAATTCAGATAACCACAGGAATTATTTACATTCACTCGCAAATTATCAACATCGCCTAGCATGCATCACAACAAGGGAAAATATTCAAGACTTATTTTGTGCAAAAAATGCATTACAACATGCGATGATATTAATAATAATCAAAAACATGTCTCGCATAAAAGTCGTAAATTTATCGGATATTCCCTGTCTGGTTCTGCTTGGCCTCTCGCATTTTCTATTTAGTCTCTTTCCTTGTTTCAAATCCTACAATAAAATTCTTTTCATATTTTTCCCCATTTTTCTGCCAACAAATGTAAACTCGAGTTTTCCCAACAAGAACGATAGTATAACCATCCGAGAGACAATGGAAGACTAGAAGAGAGAGAGAGAGTTTATACCATTTTAAGAGCTTTTTTCTGCACAAAATAGCTGAAACATAAGTAATGCTTTACTTCCTCCGACAGCTGAAATGAACTTAAGCTGAAAAACTTTTGCTCTTTCTCTGGCGATACCGCTCTCCTCCTCCCTTTTTCTACATTTTCATCCCATCATTGTCCTCCTAACGTGCTTATTCTCATCTGCTACTGTGGAGGAAAAAGTTTTTTTTCTCGGGATCCTATATGATCTCTCCTGAACTGACTTGAACTCATCTCTCTAGCGTGGAAATACAATAGCAGTAGCAAACATCAAAACAATCTGATACATACATACGCCTCATCATAATAATACACAGCCCAGTTTTTACCAGAAGGAAAAAAACCGGTTTACTTTGTACTAGTGACTGCATTGCATTGCATTTCGTCTAGCCATTCGATATATTTATACAGCATTTTATACCCTAGCGAAAATAAAACATATTTATATACTTGAGTAAGATCTTGTGAACAAATCTTAAGTACGAAATGAACAAGGTTTGGAAAAAATTATCATATTTTTTCTGTTTATTCTCTGATAATACTCGACAGCCTCACTGCGTGCTGTTGTTCCTGTATCCTTGATGATATTACGGGGATGTGATGGTGATGGTGGTGGTGGTGGGACTGGTCATGATAATTATTCTGTGCATGCATAATACCCTCGACATTGTTTGTCTCTCCTAATGTATATCCCCGGCTTGGAGCAATAATATATTATTACCTTATCTCCATTTTCTTTTCGTGAGTTACAGAACTGATGATACTTTTTCCACTGTTTGCTTTTCCTCTATATATGAACAATTCTCGAATTGATGATGTATGTGGAGTTCTTCCTATTGTTTAGAGACGTGTAATCTTTTGCTAACCTTTTTTCGAATAGGACAAGTGAGCAAGCTCATGATTAATTCGCATGAGATCAAATCTCTCTCTTCGATCATGATCAAAAAGACTTTTTTTGAGGAGTTATGCACCGTGCACACTCCACAGCCTGCAGATGTCGTTGGATGGACATTTAAAATCCATTTTACACAGATTGGAGCTGAAATGGAAAAAAGTCAGCAGCAGCAGCAGCAGCATCATGTGATACAATAATTTTTTTTGATAGGTTTGATGTATACACCAGATCATGGTAGCATTTTGAGGCAAGAAAATGAATAATAGCGCACATTTTGGTTGAAGTTAAAAAATGTGTGGTGATATGTGATATGATGATGATTCTTGCGGCTCGAGAGTAATAAGGCTACATCCATTTTCCCCCTTTCCTTTTTGATTGCCTCATATTGTATGCATACTTTGTGAGCTGGTAACTTCAATATTTTTTGGATTTGAAAGGCATTTGTTAGCTCACCTTATGTGGTTTGATAACCCCTGCTGTTAACTAGTGGAGTGCAGTGCATGCAATATTAAGGTAAGAAGACGCATATAATAAAAAAAGCCTTTCTTGCCGTGGTAAACTTCTCATAAAGCCTGAAAAAACCTGCAACTCTGTTTTTCTGTTTCCCCTACCCAAAAAAATACCGAAGTGAAGCTCGAGTCATCGTCATCATCATCATCATCCGTCTTTCTTTTTATAGTGGAGCGACTCCCAGTGTTACGTTGTATATTTTTACACACTTAAAACGTTATCTTATTTTTTGTAGTATAATAATATACTCCATTAGACACACAGCAGAGGAGGATTAGCAAGCAATAAGTTGAGCAATATGTAGTGTCATGTTGTGAAGAAATAAAGAAACGCACAACTTTTTTTTCTTCCTCGTTCGTTTTCTTCATGATTTTGTTTTTAAAAAAGTATTAGGAGTGGACAAGATCATCATTCATTCGTCAATTGGAGATGATGTATGTACTAGAATGAATGTGGCTTGTGTATAATAATCTTTTATAAAATTGCGTTCTTTGCCAAGAGAAAATTATTATAATTCTATAGCCTAATTAAATCAGAGAGATGATATGTGTTTTTTTGAATTGATGCAGAAACTTATAGCATAACCTATAAAAAAAGTCTAAATTTATGCAGTTGGTGGCATGATGGCAGCTTTTTTCAACAATTAAGATTCTGACTTTGTCGTAGTCAACTAATTGTAAGTAGGGAGGATTAAGGGGAAAAGAGGCTACGGGATCAGTTGGATGGAGCCATTGCAGCTGAAAGGCAAAAGGTCTGATCTATCAGTTGGTACGACACTGGCTGCCTGGTTGGTGCATGTCGTCACAAAAGGAATAAGAGATTGCTGTGGTGGCGGTAGTGGTTGGTATCATTATAATCATCTCCATCGTCATCATCATCGACTTTGTAATAATGAGAACAGTGCTTATGGAATTCTTTTCGTGTGAGGAGTGTGCTTATCAGCTGCATTGTTGCTTCTTAAAAACTGTAAAATAATTCTGCGGTGTGTTCAAAGCGTTCCTCTTTATGGTTACGTAACCTTGTTCTAAACTCAGCACCACCAATGAGGATGAGATGATGCACGGTTCGTGCAAAAGTTACGTGCAATATGAAAATTTGTAAGGTTACACCTATAAAGTCGTCTTTGCAAAAGCACAAGCTAGTTTTTTTTTCTTTACAAAATAATATGTACCCATTTCTGCAATCATTTGCTTCTCTTTTGTACTCTGATTCGGAGAACAAATAAGCTCACATAAGGAAATTCACACATGAGGAAAACTTGAACAAAACATTTTGCAAAGATGAAGAGTCGAGAGAGTTTAGTTTATGACGATACCGATGCAGCTATATACATATATAATGCTTTTATACATAGCAAAATCTTTGGAGCTCGTGTCACTCTATATTCATTCAAGCTGAACTATTTTGTATTATTCTGCAACTCATCCATAAAAATAGTATGGTTAGCATACATCTTCGGAAACCTTCCAACATTTTAAAGTATTTTCAGATTTGATAGGGGTATCTGGTGAAAACATTTTTATTTTCAGAGTGAATTAATTAATTGCTTGCGGCTTCAATGTTCCTGTGCTAATGTTTGGCAAAAGATAAGCTGAAAATCATACTGTCATCATTGCTAGATTTAGAAATGTATTATATTGGACTGTTGACATAATTAATTCAACAAATGTTGCTTATTTAAATACATACTTTTAGAAAACAAACTTTTCCAAGTATTTACTGCTCCACCAAANTTATATTGGACTGTTGACATAATTAATTCAACAAATGTTGCTTATTTAAATACATACTTTTAGAAAACAAACTTTTCCAAGTATTTACTGCTCCACCAAACTCTTTCTCTGAGCATTCGATTTATAAATACTCTTTTGAGAATCGCTACCGTCGTAATTTGCCAAACTCTTCTAGCTTTTTGCTCTCACAGTAAACGCAATAGAAACTCTCCTTTACAACGCGACGATGAAATGTGAGGGAATACCCAGAATAAAAAATGTAGTTTGCTCCAAAGTTGTATTCAATTCCAGCTCCCAATTTCTGTCCGATTTGCTAAGAACAATGGGCGAGTTTATGAAACCATTTGAGAATGAATAAGGAAAAGTAGGAAACTGCTTGGCTCTCCTCCGTGCCTCTCCGTGGAACAGATGCTGATGATGCCTTTACTTTTTCCCTTTTTTCCTGTTACACTTGTGACGCTGATAATGTGCAGCAGCAGCAGCTCACACGAGAGCAGGCAAGCCAGGCCGGCAGGCAATCCAAAAGGTATATTATTTCTAGGTATACTTGAACGAGAACAAAAATTGAGATTCAAATCTTCCTTAAAAGGGCAGAAATAATGAAGGCACTTGGAATCCGATTTTACTATCTGCATATATACATATATAGAGGAGGAAGGAAAAATAAAAAACTTTTTTGGGGTAAAAAATTGCCATAAAAATTGTGAAGAGGAAAAGGAGAAAAAGAAGTAAGAGAGAGAGGAAATTAACGCACTTTTTTCTTCTTCTGCTGCAAGGACCCATATCCCTAATGGGAATTATCATATATGTTTTAAGCAAATTCATGTGTTCGCTTATAATGCTTTCATGTAAAAAAAGAAGAGGTAATAGAATGAACGATTACAGAAAAAAGATTTTCTTTTCATTGTGCCTTCTGCTTTTTCTCCTGAATAGAATAACATTTTTTAAAGCATATAAGCATAATACAGTGTATTTGTTAGCGTGTGGTTGGTTTTTGGCGGTGATTGCGGCTGTAGTAGCGGTGCTGCTGGTGGTGCGGTGGTGGCATAAATGATCGTTATCACGTAATTCAGTCCT
>JAHZMY010002958.1:0-10382 GCA_027743915.1 Seira sanloemensis | reverse complement strand
CTGAAAATAAATAAAGTCACTATGCTTACAAGTTTCGATTTTTTGAGTATTTTGACCTCAAATATCTTTAATAAGTACCTCATTTCATGTCTCACTAACTATATTAAATTAAAATCCAATTGGTTTGTAATTATTTTTTAAAAAATTGAAATCACGGCGCCAAAATCAAGAATCAATGTGCCAAGAATGCAGAAAATTTCATTGAAGTGCAAGTGCATAAAATTAACGTTTCTTTCAGACAACTTTTCATCTTTTCCCGCGTTACAAATACATTTATATGGGTGGGTGAATGTCATGCACATTTGCCCGGGTTTACTTTCTTTAGCGTAAATTATTTTTGGAAGGTCCCTCATCCAAAACATGCGCATGACAATTAATTTCCTTTGGAAATGCACTAGTGAAAAATTCTCTACAAGAAAAGTTGATTTCATGCAAGGAGTACAGGTTATAAGCCCCTCCTAAGAAACTTTTTCAATACATAAGCGGACGCTCTAACTACCGTGGCAACCTGTAATTTCAGGCAACATTTGCCATTTAAAAATTCCCATAAGAATACATGGGGTGATTTTGGAAGAGTTTCTAAGGAGGGGGTGTGGCTCCGACCTTGTGTTTTCAAGATTTCGAATTCAACCCAAACCTCGATTTTTGTGCCTTCGAATGTACTATGAAGGTCATGGTTAGGTTATTACTTAGCATTGATTGCGGGCAAGAATACTGAGAATAATAACTTACGCTTTGTGGGTCCATGCACCGAATGATGCCAAGCCTAAATATACTTTACCACGACCGTAGGTACGAATAAGGGTGTCAACAATGTCGTCAAGTTCATCCCTAAAAATGTCGTAATATTTTCGATGTGACTCAGATTGGTCAAACACAAACACCACTTGAATTGTTTTATCAGTTGAACACGTATATGATCTACCACTCAACATTCTACCAGCTAGACCTGACCTATGTGAGGAGTGATGGATTGCTGGGGACATGGAGGGGTCGCGGAATAGATATCTGGCATTATCAGCCATTGCCTCTCTCATACTGAAACCTTCATCCGCCCAGTATGAGTACGGGGACCCATTCGCCCAGCTAAACACAAGAAACAGTATCAAAATGACTTTTAAAAATCGCATTTTATTTGTCAATTTAAATGGGACTGGACTTTAAAATATAGTGATTTCAAATAAGTTTGTGCATTTATAATACACACACGACTATTTTATTTCTGAGCCCTTTTATTACCCGGGCACACAAAACTTGTGTCGACGTGTCAAAAACGCTTGTAATGGTGCCGTAATGAAACAAATTCACTGGAATTGCACGAGTGATCAATTTCCCGGAATCATTGAAAGTGCTTTTGAATGAATACGTGTGAAAGAGACGTTAGGGAGAACAATGTCGGCCTGCAACTACGGCTACCAGGTAAAAGTCACTTGGCTGCTGTAATTAGTAATTTTGCTCCGAAATAGCATGCTATTATTGTATACCACCCATTTAACGAACAAGTAATACCGATTAACTATATAAAATGATTGGAAAATGTAATAGTGAAATGTTATAATGTACCGCGATTTAAGCAATTCGGAGAAAACGGGTTGTAAGTGTAATTACGGCAGTGACTTCTGCATTGACTTCCAATAGACGTAATAAGTATTTACATTCTGTTTCAGAATTAATTGTCCTCATTATGCACATAGAGAAGCGTTGATAACTCAGTTGGCAAATGTCAGTTGTAATGGAAAAAGAACATATGTACATATACACGTTTCTAAAAGGGGCGAAGCGTAGCTCAAAACCATCAACGTTATTAAAAACTTTTTTTTGCATTTTTTGAACAATTAAATGTCGAAAATCAACAGCTGCAAGGCACGAAGCTGGTCATGACTGTTTATATTAAAAGCTGAGGAGTATATGTATATCTCTGCTTTGTTTAATCAATAAAAATTTTGAAAATTTCATGCAAGAAGTTAACTGTTGGGTTTTGAATGCATAGAAACGTAATCGTTTGTATCATGTTGATCCTTCGAGTAACGATCACTTTTTTTAAAAAGCCAAAAACGGAAAAGCCGCAATGAAGAAATATGTTTGTGAACCTTAACCTTTTATTTGATTAACAAATTTGAACAGGACAAAGACAGGTCGTTTTTGCTGGTTTTCAGTTTTTGCCTTTTTTAGTACAAAGTTCGTTACTGAAGGGACAGCCTGGTACAAGTAAGTGAATCATGTTGTCATGCTCTGACCCGGGTGTCAAAATGAAGTTTCGAGACAAGCATAAATAGATACAGATATGAACTGAATAATAATATACCTGCCCCCAACTCCCCTCCGGCGACCCACAGAAGTCATTTTCCTCGAAAATTGGAACTATTTATAAATTTAACTTCGTCTCAAAGTACCCCATTCTGCAGATTTTTGGGGAAAAGTTATTTTATTAAGCAAATGACTGTGGTAGAGTTGAGATCAGTATGTGGGTTTATTGCATGGAATTCTGGAAGTAGAAATTTTAAGATCAACTTAAAAAGTGTCTGAAAAAATGACTAACGTTTCCTGGAGTGAATCCGGGTGTCAAATACAGTAGCAAACCAGGCCTTTCTGTGAGCTAGGACACAATCAGTGGGTTACATTCAACAAGGAGTCCAGTCCATCCCAATTTTTTTCGAGATACGTCGTGTGCGATTTCCATGCCTGATGCCCGACCGGCCATTACAAGTGGATTAAAGTGATTAGACTATAGAATAGAATATTACCTATTAAAACCTTTGCGTGCGAGGAAGAAAATGATGTCATAGTTTTGATGATGATGTTACAAAAATTGCACAGTGCATCCGACTACTTATTATTCCTCAGTTGTAGAAACCCCAGCGGCAGAGACTTCAAAACTTTTCCTGGATGTCCTGGCTTGATTTGTGATATTGGCATGGAAATTAAGGAACTCGAGATCAAGATTCTGTATTAAATTTGTATTGAATCAAATTATGAAGTGAAGAAATGCTTCACCGTTAGTTCC
Source organism: Seira sanloemensis (assembly GCA_027743915.1). Classification (NCBI taxonomy): domain Eukaryota; kingdom Metazoa; phylum Arthropoda; class Collembola; order Entomobryomorpha; family Entomobryidae; genus Seira; species Seira sanloemensis. Next base: position 7,378 of record JAHZMY010002958.1, on the reverse strand, counting down.
ATCAGGACTCATCACATTATTTAGTAGATGTTGTGAAAAAGAAATGGTAAAAATGGAGGAATGATTATAGAAATAATTAAGCTGATTATATGCATATTATGTAATACCCGTAATATTATGTATACCCGTAAATAGTAATATTATGTATAATATGTAATAATATTATGTAATATGTATATCTTGTTTTGCAGGTAGCGTGAATAAAATAGAAGGGACCTTGATCATGAGAAAATGGGATTTTATATAACCCCAGTACAATAGTGCAGAATGCCCCAAATGGCAATGACTTTGTTCATGGTCGTATGCAGTGCAAAAACTGATTTACCGTTCACTTATAAATGAACCGCTTGTGAATTGCAATTAGTACGATGATACAAGTAAACTTTCCGTCGTATTTATTCGTTATTTCTCCAATAAATTTCAGTACAATTTGCCGGAAGTAAAGAATGCATTTTTTACTTTTCCAAAACTTTTTCCATGTGTACTTTTTAAGAAGTATACATTTTCGGCGACATGATTTTTACTTCCAAAACATTTTGTTTCTTATATTTATATTCAGAAGAAATCTAGATTAAAATTACTTAGCCTATTTATCCCATTCCGAATTTGGAGTTTTGGTCGAAAGCACTTAATCAAACAAATGAAAAGACGGCCATAAAATATGTACAATTTATAACTTCAATCGTATATAAAAAATATTAATAAACGATAAAGGAGAGAAATGATTTCGAGACAGGGGACCTTCTTGTACTTCTTTAGAGATCTTAAATGCAATTGTGATTAAATCATTTTCCTTATCCACCGACGCAGTAACGACGGAGTCGATTCCCCACCCCAAATTGAATCACAGCATAGGTATTTTTACGTAATAGAAAGATTATGTAAAAATTGGCTCCTTTTTTCTGGTGGGGGTGGTCCATATTTCTACAGGGGACATTTTGATGCTGCTGCTGCTATCAATCTGACTTGAATATCTTGATGAATCTGTGCCTGGTGCTGGTGGCAACAACTCCGGCTTCTTGGATACGGAATTTCTCAGCCCCGTGGAGGAGACAAGTGTGATCACACAAGATCCTAATTGACCTTCCCCTGCAAAGATTACGGAGGTCCAGAATGTGTGGAAAATCCAGACAGAGACTAGGAGCACAATCAGCTGAAATGGGCTGAGCCTTGTCGTTACGGCACTACCAGTCGTCACCGGCTCCGCACATTGCCCTAAAGAATGGAATAATTATAACTATTAATCAAGCAGATAATATTTTCACCATTCGGGCGGTTACGGAAACGGAATATATTTTAAGTGTACATATTTGTAGTGGGAAGGAAATGATAATGTGTAAATGATAATGTTTAAAATGTGTAGTAAATTGGTTTCTTTTGCTTGCCACTTGGTATGGCGCAGAAGAGCCTTTGGAAAGAGAACGCTTTAAACATTGCATGATTTGCATATTTAAAGTCATACTTTGAAAGCTACACAATAACCTTTCGAAATAAAGATCTTAATGAAAAAATAATTAGAACATTCGGACATTGTTAGCGTTTTTCAGAAACACTCTCTAATAACTAATTAAATAAAAAATAAAATGCTTGCAATTCTGTGTAGCTTAAAATAGGTACACAACTTTCTCTTATCTTTTCACTTTTATCTTGCCTCTTTAGATTGTCTGAAATAATAATTCTCTATCATCACTATTTTACAAGAATTTTCTAGCTAACCCACGTGACATCACTACCGCAAAGCTGGACATTTCTGGAAACGATTAGACAACTCTTGGATCTTTTGGATGGCAAGGAGACAACAAAGTTACATACATAAATATCTCGACTCTCCTCAACTGTCAGAGCCAATGAAAGACGTTGCCTGTTGTTTCCTTAGACGTGGACGACGACAAGAAGATGTGTCTCTGACATTAGTCAAAAGAGAAAGTGTGCCACCACTTTGCTTACCATCAACGGTGAGATTAAAGGCCCAAATTCCTTCCAGATTTGTGGTCGCGTCTCGAAGACAGGAATCACTACTACTGAGTACATGTAAGCCCTCATCAGTTTCCGAGTAGGAGAAGCAGTACCGTCTGGCAGAGCTGGAGGAGCGGCTCATAGGTGCCGCTATCAGGAAGCCGATGCCGTTGTCCTCCCAACTCCCCATACACTCGTACGCTACAAACCAAAGGAACAAAACTTTTTCACAGAAATTCTTGCACAAGGCGCCTGCAAACGACAGTGATATGATTCGATACGTGACATGCAAAAGAAAGTTGGAGATTTTTCTGTCGCTTTGCCAAAATCCCAAAATCGCACGAGATTCCATGAAAGAAAGCAGATGCTATATGGAAGAGTGCGTATGTAATAGCAATGGTTTGTGTGGGCAATAAAATTATAAGGAGGCTCACAGGTAATTGGCTCGTGAGGCGGACATTTCGAGTGGAAATCCATGGTGCTTCGATGTCCACAGCCCACGACCAAACTGTGAAATGAGCCTTGGTGATGATGGAGATGAGCATTAGTTAAGGCTTGATCTGTGGCGGACACAGGTGCCGGGGAATGGTGATGCTGTTGATGATTATGGTTTTGGCTGCTGGAGCACGGATCCGTTCCACTCTGTGCTGGAGTGGAAATTAGCCTCCCGTCTTGGGTTATCGCGGTTGTCATGTATTTGCCCAAGTAGGGACATCGGCTCGAGTTCTCTCCAGAGTTGATTAGGGTGAGGAACGGGAGTTCAGCAGGCAGAGCGGTTGGCCTACCGCAAACATCATCGTCAAAATGAGATGTGCTCTTCTCCCGAATCCGCAGCTCGATTACGTGAGTGTCACGCCGGTACAGGTGCAGGCACAATGTAGAGCTCGTGCTTGGAAATTGTAATATTCGTTTTGTACGTTAGAGAAGCAGTCGGAGTGTTGATGAGATTTAAAAATATATCTTTTTTTTGTCTTTGGCTTACCATCCAACAGTGTGATGGGCAATGATGGCAACATGATCTTCGCTCACATCCACTCTTGATTGGCATTGGATCCTGGAGCCGTCCACGAGGAATCTGTGGTTAGCGTCTGGGACCACAGCCGGGCTTGCTCCGTACGAACTTCCGCTGTATGCGCCAGTGTACGCTCCTTGAATTGTTGAGGCCATGAGGGAGTTCTGATTGACCCCGTAATACTGCTCTCGTTTACTTTCCTCGGAGAAGGAGACGCTCATCGACGAGTTTTTGTGGTTAGTGCGCACAGTCAATTTCCCATCCAGAGTGAGCCAGTGATGCATGGTAACCCACGCGGGGAACTTACACTTTGCCCCGCTTTCGTGAACTGAATGACAAAATAGAACGATTGATCCATCTGCAACCCGCTTTCCTTAATTTGGCTGTAAATTAGGAAATCCGGAGATATCTTTGTTGTCTCACCTTTCTGAAAGTTCAACGTCCTTGCTCCCTCGGTGGGGGAGCTTAGACCTATGCAAGTGGCATCGCCCGACTCCGCAATCTTGATGACGTGACCTTTGGACCGCTCAAAGATGAAGCATCTGTATCTGTCCTCATTTGATGCGGCTAGCTTGTAGTTCAGCTTGCCCACGAGGTAGTGGTAGGCGCCGTCTCTCCATTCAGCAAGACATTGAAGCTCTTCGGCTGTAAAAAATATCATCATAATTATTCTAGTCATTAGCCAAACCATTAACAGAGCTTTATTGGCTGACTAGACATGTAATTAGGTGACACCTACTTTCCAGGTTGTCTTTGTCCTCACAGTAGCTGCCTTTTTAGACAAAAACATGCCACCGCTATTAGCAAAAAAGCTTCTCCAATATCATTTCTTAGAATGGACTTTGTAAAGGTTTCGTGGAAAGACCGTGGAAAGATTTCATGGAATTTGGTTTACTTACTTTCTTTATACTCCAGAACGTTACGGTGCCTCTCGTTTATTACAAGACAGCGGTAGCATGTTTTCCTAAATTAAATAATGAACAAAAGCTTTGTTACCTTTTCTTGATAACTAGAAACCTACATATTCTTACCTACCTTATGTGTACCTATTTCTTTTAATTATAAAATTTATATATGGTTAAAAGTTATCTGAAGCGTCCTGTATTTATATCAAAGTCTTTTTAGCTGTAAGTAGGTAATCCTACTAAATATTTGGGTCTATATAACCAGTCGTGTATTCTAAATCAATCCGCTCATTAAAATGCTCATCATTTCCACTTATATCTTTAGCGTGGCCCGTTCTCCGATGAACTTCTCTCCAAACTTTCTCCCTTTTACGCTCGCTTCCACATTTCATACGCAGTATCAAATGGGGGAAAGTAATCAAGATTACATTTTTCCTCAGGGACTTATTATTTAGCCTCACGTTCTCTGCTTTTTCAAACTCCTTTTCACACTCTGAATCCGACCCTTCCTCCTTCTCCTCCTCCTATTTATAGAAATCTCTGTGTGGTAATGAAAAAGGAAAACATGTAGACAATATCCCGCTCAGGAAAAAAGACTGTTTGCCATTTCATCTTTCTCGGTTTTTATTTGACCAACCACTTAAAAACTAGCCCACCAACCAACCACACATGCAATACAAAAGTTTTAATCTGATGTTGTAGTGGACGCAATATCCTGCCCAATATATCCTTTTTTTGTTTACGATGCCTCTCAATAAAAAGCCACAAAGTTGTGTTCTTCAGGAGCTCACAAAAACCGCAATAATATTTATTTACTGAAGGGTGTCTGTGGAACGATATCCTCTACGAGAAGAAAAGCACTTTGGAAAATAATCCAAGTCCACCCACCACAATGTCAATTAACTCTCCCATTTCCAGAAACAGTCTTAATAAGATATATTTTTCCAGATCAATGTAAGATATTCCCCATCCCGGAGAAAATCTCAGAATGTCCCTGCAGGATCTTATTTCAGTGGAAGAGCTCCGTTGCAGGAGAATATTTAGTTTTGTTTGGGAAATCTTTCGAGATGATAACCATCGAGCAAGTCATACAAATATTCTTTTAACTTTTCCTCTCTTGAGGGAATTTTCAGATTTCATTAGCATTCTCTAGACGAGGAGGATATACAAACTCGGAGAGAAAAAAATTGCAGGAGAAAGAGAAAAAATTTAAAGCTATGCCAGAGCTTGTTTATATTCCGTGATGTAAACTTTTGTATAAGACATTCTTCACGAAAGTTTTGTTTTCTCCACAAGAGAATATTTTTTTCACTTCTCATAATATTTTCCAAGAAGACAGATAAAGGATGAGCACTAAGCACGGTCGTATTACGGCAGAATATTACCCGTTTCCCATGCCATGAAAAGCATTCCTGGAGAAACCAAAGCTAGGCTATACAAGCTAAACTTTATGCGAAAACATATTTATGATCCCCAAAGTGCACAGGAAAAATTACCCGAAAGAGGGACTCTTTCATGGAGAAAAATTATTATTTTCCTCCAGTTTCCATTACGTCTAAACAAAAAGGGCAAGTAAAAGACGTGTATTTACAGGCATACCCAAAGATTTGGGGGAATAAAGAAGAAAAATGCTACGGGAAAAATGTTTGCATATGAAAACGAGGGGAAATTATCCTGTGTCCAGGAGAATGAAAATACTTTCTCTGTGAATTCCAGTTGATGTCTCGTTCCATTTTTTACTACTCAAAGGTTTTACATACATAAACGAGATGGATGGGATGATGCCATTAAAATGATTTCCCCTTCTTTTGCCGGGACCTTTACAATTTACATGAGTTCAATGGCAACCGCAACGAGAAAGGATGAAGGTAGTCTTTCCTTCAACTCTGGCCAATTTTTTGATGACCCCGAGAAATCTCCTGGAATATTCTAGGGTAATATGTATTCATCAGACGGAAGCTAACCGCTTTTCTGCTTCATTTCCATACAGCAGAAAACAGAATTGCCTCCGTCTTTTAGAGAAACGTTAAAGATTTTTCTGACTTCCTGGAAGCATGCCTACTTTCTCTCTTTCTCTCTCTCTCTCTCTCTTAGTAATAGGTAATAGTAGTGGCACGCACGTCAAGCCACTTTTTCATTCTCTTTTCTTGATGGGGGAAATAATGGCCCAGAAATTGTACAGCACTCGCGTTACGAGGAAGCTGCTACTGGAAAATCCAGGCCATTGTGGGAAGGTGAACGGAGTTGAAAAAATATGTATTTTTGAAGGACAACGTGGAAACATACTAGCCGATTTTTATAACCCTTTATGCCCACTTCCAGAGCTGAGTTGGTGTGTGAGAAGGAGAACCCTGAACAAGGAATACATTGTCTCATCTGCCACTTTCTATGATGCCATGGATGCCGGATGGCTTGTAAAACTGAAATTGTCTTTCCATCCGATATCCCCTCGCTTAATTCTCAATTCCAGGCACGGAGTCGACAGGACGTACCGGAGAAAATGTCTGTGAGAGGAGAGGAGCCATGTGATCGAAGCGTGGGCATCATGATACCCTATCATGGACCAATGACTAGAGGCATTGCATCCACAATGAGAGGTATCCAGAGTACTGTGCATTTAGTAGGTATCGTTGATGTGCACATGATTTCCTAACAAACGTGAGTTTTAAAAGGTGATGGGTCTCGTCCTCATCTCAGCAAAACATCAATTGTAATACGGGAGAAAATTAGCTTGTGTTTTGTACAGAATGGTTGGTGGTGATAAAGATGGAAATGAACGGGGTTATTTCACACAGACATTTGCATATTTCATGTTTAGCTCATGTATTTTTCTGTAGTTTCAGATAGATAAATTACTAAACGGCTAATCTTTGAATGGATGGCGAGTGCCAGAAATGATTGAGGGATGCTATATCGGTTTACAGTTTACTCGGAGGGAAAAGGCTTTGACAACTTCATTCCTCCGCAAATGGACATGGAAGAAAAGAGTAGGACGACAGAACAGAGATGAGATAATTCCTTGAAAGTTTTGCTGTCCCGCATTTTTCTTGCAATTTAAGTACAAGCATTCAGGTTTTCGAAAATATATTCTCTTTTATAAGTGGTTTACGAAATCACTTATTGTACATAGCTAACACATTTGATTTTTTCCATCATCTCAATGAAATTCATGTTTGAATGACAAAATAAACGTGCTAAAAATTCCATGCGAAGCCTAAAAAACATTTTACACTAAATTATATACTACCCTTTACTTATCTACGTATGTAACTCGCCGAAACTTATTCCAAAAACTACTTTTTCTTTTTCCATGTATTTTTACTAGTAGATTTCATGAAAAGAATTATGTAAAGCCCGCTCAAACAGATACCAGCCAAATCTCAACTTTCGCTTCCATTCTTCTTTTGTTCTAAAGATACTTGTCACCTTCAAAGGACCAATCAATTGACCCTTATCATTTAAACCCTTGTATTTCTTCACACCTTTCGCCTCTCTACACTTTTAT
>JAHZMY010002957.1:0-17319 GCA_027743915.1 Seira sanloemensis | reverse complement strand
TTTTAATGGTACATTTGTACACATGTCCTTAGCATCTTGTTAGATTCTCGAGAATATGAAGGAAAATGGCAAGAAAAGATTAGAGTGGAGTTAGATTTAACGAATTTCAGGGAAAATATAATAAGCGTACGGTACGAAATTGATCTTTAGAAATGGAAATAATGCATCGGGAGAGATTTTTTTAAAAATCATATTTCTTGTTGAGCTCATTACAGGAAGAAAGGATCAGAATTTTTTTTTGCTAGTTGTCATTTATGTTTCTTTATTTAAATCATATGCACTGACTGTCTTACTAATCCACAATGACAACATCTTATATAAAATAGAAATGTCAACAGCCGTATTATTCCAAAAACTGTCACCACAAGGCGAAATAAACTTTAAAATCAGTTTGAACTAAAATTTTACTCTAAAGTTGAAATTAAACTAAATCATTATAATGACGTACATAGATAAAGGAAATTAGTCTTTTAAAATGAGCACAAAGGATGAAATAACTTCTTAAAAATATCGTTATTTTGAATGAGTAAGTTGATTTTGATAAAATCTTATTTACATAATTTTAATTTTATTGGCTGATGCAATCAGAATATTGTAAGGTTTTAAGAGCTCGTTCCAGATTCTGATTTGAAGAATCAATTCCTCATTATGACAGGTATTTGATCGGTTCTAACTGTATGTCGTTAATAATTATGTATTTGATGATATGCATCATTTGTCTACAGTAACTCATACATAGTGACATTAGCAGAAGTCAGAATCAAATTAAATTTGTTTCAAGTATGTGCTTGTGTATATGTTTAACGGGATCCGGATTCAATATTTATCTCACAAATTGGTTTTTATTAAAGCCAATATTACTTATTTTTTCAAAATTACTAAAGACGTCGAAAATGTAATTCTTAATGCAAAGATATATACCTACAAAACTAAAATATCTTCCCGTAACATATTTCGTGGCAAAGCTTCAAGCTGGACCTAGTAGATCTCAGGTTAATTTATCGACTACAATTAGTTAAAACAAATACGATCTCATATTGTAATATTATTATGTATATGATTGTCTCATAGTTCTAAATTTCATTATAGTATTACAGGTCAACACCGACCTCTCCTGTGAGAACAATAGTTAGCAAGTCATATAAATAATAAGCATAGTCAAAATTGTATTAATTGAAAAATTACATGGAACTAATTGCGTAGAAGAGTGCCAAATTGATGATAAGAAATTGTGGCCCGCCAACCATACGATTGTATGTCGTTTGATATGTGAATAAAAGGTAATTGTCTACAGTAATTCATCAAATATTGTGCAGTTAATTTAGCTATTTAAAGAAGTGTCTAAATTCAATTGTAAATTGGAGTTTTTAGACATTAGGCATAAAGTGCAAATGGCAAATATATTGTTATGTATGATACGCATGAGAGAATGTAACAATCGATGACTTCAAGCACGTCAGTAGAACTTTGAATGGGGCATTGGGGAACATAAAGTATTTGTACAATTTATGCTAATTCAATGCTAATTACGAGGCGGATTCCGTTACTAATTAATATACATATGTAGATACTTATCTCCTGCAGACAACTTCCACAAGATCATGTCTCTCTCTAAAACTCTAACTCTAAAAAAATTTTGATGCCAGAAAATATCCGAAAGTTATAAATCATTAGTCATATTTGATGCTCTTTTTCCGAGACTTATTTAACAAAGTATATATTAAATTAATTTTGTCTTGAATTATAATTGATATAATGTAATGCATTGTACGGACTCGAAAGACCGTCTCGTAATATGAAGGAAGTTAGGATTTCTGGAGCGGCCAGATGAAGACTTCCGTAATATCTCATCTTCCGTAATGGTGTATATCACAATGATCAAACAAGTGGTTATGAGAATGTCAAATGAACTAGATTTTTTTTTTAAAAAATCAAGCTCAAGTGACTTTACCAATATAACACAAATTGAACTCCACTTTTGCAGCATGTATCTTGTAAAGACATTTGACCATGCCTCCTCACATTACGTTCAAAACAACTTTTTCCATAGCATTTATCTTTTCCGAGCATTTTCTGTACATAGATTTAAATAAAATTGTAGCTGTTGCCTGATGAAAAACATTACATAAGTTATTAGCTATGGTAAGCAAAACTCTAGTTGATAATTGATTCCATCAAACCTTTGCTAGAGAATTTATTTTTTTGTAAATTCGCCCAAACCAAGTAGTTTACTTGAAATCTCCTGCGTCATAATATAGCATTGGGCCTAATTCGAGGATAAAATTGGAATTTCGCATTACTTACCCTCATCAGACGCCACTGGAAAAATGAAAAAACCAAATATTGCTAGCCTTGCTTGGGTCGTCGTTGTCTAGTCGAATTGAAGTAAATTTGTTTCAAAATATGAAGAACGCATGAACTCGAAGGTTTGAACGTATAAAATTTAAATGAGAAATTTTGACGGGCAAAAGCCAAAATAGTCTTAAAAGTCAGCGTTGACAATCATGGTGTTTTCACATGAATATCATTTGTTTTAGGCACCAATACTTCTGTGTAAAGTATAATTTAGTAATAGGTAACTAGTCCGTCCAAAATGACTTTGTTAACTTGCAAAAATATATTCATGTACATAGTAATTAGCAAATAACCATATTCCGCATTTAAATACTTTTAAATTTAACACCTTTTACTGTACTATACATCACACCTTCAATCCACTAGTAGTATCTTTGGAAAATCTACTGGTGGCGAAAATTGAGATACAGTTTGCCATTCAAAAACTGTCGTACGAATGTATGAACGCATAAATCTAAACAATGCTTTATTCTGTTCTGTTAAATTAATGACTTTGGTAATTCGAAATAAAAGCACATGAGACATGTAGTTGGAAGTTCAAAAATGTTCCCATGCATGCAAAATTATCATGGATTAATTAATCGATATGCCTTTATTGGAAAATTATGCCAATAGAGAGACTATCGAAAGCTATGGCGAAATTGAACTGCACATCAAGGCAGCAGGTTTAAATTGATTCAAATCCTTTAAAATCTGCTTACTGTGTTTTAGAACCTTAAATACAATTAGATTAAATATGAACCTTAAAAACATATAAGTTTTATTTTTTCGAATTCACGAAGATGCGATGCTACCAATGCATTACAAAGTATTTTCACCAACCTATAAGTCAATCTCGACATGTAAAGCTAAAATGAATAATCATTCCATCAGATTTATTACGGACTCTTAAGAGAATACTATGTATCTCAATGGCCGAGATAAGTGAGCAGTGCACTGTGGAACATGAAACACCTATGCATGTCGGGGCCACCGAAAACGAATTTGTTTGCTAATTTTTGTACAAGACGACAATTACACCGAACGACTTAAACCGAAATCTGTACACCGAAACCGAAAATACACAGAAATTTTGTTTTAAAAGGTGAATCACATTTTGCTAATTTGAGTCGAACGATAATTCATGCATGTTCAATATTCCTAAATGAATAAGCAGCACACTGTTTAAGAACAAGAATTTTAACACAAAGTATTAAGATTTTGTTGGAACTAGTTTAAGTGAAACAATCTAGACGATTTTCTCTTGTAATCGTAACTTAGAGCCAGTTCCAGAACGCATCGGAGAAAGCAATTAAACAAGTTTGACAAGAGTAACTATAGTTCTTCTTGCACGGGGCAATATGAGATTCAGTAAATTAAAGAGCTCTCAATCAGTTTGTAAGATACCAAAACATATTGCACAATCCTCCCACCCGCTTCATGGCAATGTCATTAGACTCTTAAATAAATACTATCAATCCATATTTAATCTCAACGGCAAAAAAATCACAGCTTTCAAAAAAGCAATTACATTTGGTTTATAGCCGGTCATTGCTCTCGTCCACTTTTTCTTGGAAGCCAATTAATTCTGTATATAAACACAACAAACTCTTAAAGAAAAATACTTCAGCTACTTCCAAGCATGTTGACATCAATCCGTCCCCGTGCCACCTTCAGCAGAAAAAATATCTGCCTTCCCAAAATCCCAGCCATAATACCAAGTGCAACACAACTTAAGAATCAAAAAAAACTACAATCTCTTCGCCATTTGCAGGTACAAAATATTAAGTGCACCCGAGTTCTCCAAAAAAAACACTTTGTGTTGGACAAGTGACGTTCTCACATTCCCATCAAACATCAAAGACACCCGAGTCCCAGACCTGTACATTCTATCATACTCTCTTACGTAATAGATCATGAGGCGTGGGAGTATTCCAAAGATTCAGTGATAAAGTACCCGCTTCCGTATCTGCAGATGAAGGATGATTTTTTTGCAAAGCGCAAAGGGGAAATGAACCGTTATAAGAGTTTCTCTTAAAGTAGATAAGCTGTTGGAGAAGAGGGGGTATTAGATGTGGTTGCTGTTGCTGCGACACTTTTCGTGGGTGACACAAACTGATGGTGGATAATTATAAGACGAAGTGTAAGAAAGGTATATATGCTGTACTACATATATTAACATTTCAAGATTATTGGAATATGAAAGGATGGACGCTCTTGTCAGTCAACCTGGGTGCCGATCTGTAGTTGAATGATTTCACAGGAAGATGCCGAGCTGACAGAATGACGTTACAGTTTTGGTACAGAACACAAATTAGATAGATTTCGCGATGTAATCAACAAATTTTGACTTGATTGATTTAGATTTCTATGATTTACCTAAGTAATTTAGACAAGCTAAGCTTACTGAATCATGCACTAAATTTAGTGTGTAGATATAGTAGCATGTAGTTAAAGATGATATGACTTGTCACTACGACTGATCTGTGAAACTATAATTAAATAAGGAAGACGCAAATTGCGTGGGTAAAAAAAGTTGCACTTCCATCTGCTTTTAGTCTGTTAAATATTGTTTAAATTATTAATGAACCTCATGATTGAATCAGACAAAACCTTTATGTAGAAAGGCTAAATATTATCCGTTGCACTCTGTTGGACCGATTTCCGAAGTAGTTTTAAGGCAAATACAATACTAAAACTATAGTACATCTGGCAGTCAAATATACTCTCAGCGGCCCTAGAAGAATGTATGGGTAGATGTGCAAGCCCATTTCTCCTAATCTTCAAAGAAAAAATTAGTGATATTGTATTGGAATAATTCACAAAATCCATGGCGATTAATAAATCCAGGCAGTAGCTACCACACATCATGGGGCATCTGTCGGTAAACCTATGTGGGGTAAATTTACGAAAAGTTTGTATAAATGGGAGTAAAACTTACAAATACCTAATATAAAGCCAGTTTGACCTTGTAGCACACATTTGTTTTAAGTCGATACAAAATCATACCATTTAAACTTATTTCATATGATCACAGATATCCACCCTGCTCCTTGGCTTACGACGCCGATTTTCTCATAAAAACACGTGAATCAAAAATAAATGCACTAAAATAAAGTGAAAGAAGCGTTTGGTGGAATTAAAGTTTAAACAGATCGTAAATGTAATTAAGAAAAATCGAAAAGTGTCGAAGTTATAATTTCATTTATTGACCGGTATAAAGCATATTTGGGTTTTTGATGCATCGCAAAGACGCGCCTCAAACTATATTGAATTGCCAAGAATTTTTCATACAGACCATTTATAATTTTATTTGCGGATTGTTTCAAAAAGAAAAAAAACAAGCAAAATATTTAATTACTGGTTTTGCCATGCATAAGCTTAAAGATAATTTTTGTGAGTGGGAAATTAAGACATTTAACCTGAATTTTGCGTCCTTAGGAGGTATCCATGTTTGAAAATTTACAGTATGTTGTTTAAATATGAAATGATTAAAAACAATGTAGCCAAAAAAAATTAATTGAGCATTCTTTGTTTTAAAACGCCACACGCGGTTGTACATTTGGGGCGACTTTTTAGATGAATTAGGAATCTTTGAAAAAAATTGAATTTGAAGTCAGCGTGCGTATAGCTAAATTGTTAAATTACTATGAGTTTCATTGGTATTTATCCAAAAAAAAAACTTAGTTTTGGTAAAAAGGATGACCACTGTTGCTACAAGTCGTTCTAAAATTAGCAGAAGCTAGCCAATTTCCGGTGAAATACTTAGATATGACTGTTTCTCTGTGGTAATTGACAAATTCTCATAATTTCGCAATTATGATGGTAACAAACCGACGTCAAGAAAAATAAACGCAGCATTTAAATTATCGATACAACTTATAGTTGATAATTAGAAAATTGGGAAATTCTTTCATCTACTAGCAAGTGTAAAAATTATTCCCGGAAATAATGGAAATTGATCTCAAATTTAGACATTTATGATTTTTGGGAAATGAAAAAAAATTGTACTGTGTTTTTGGGGTCATTGGTATAGTTTAATAGCTGCACTATTGCTTACTTAAAAATAATTTAGCAAAACCAACAGAGAAATGCGTATGAAATTACAGGTATTGATTATTTTTTTGTCCCGTTTGAATGGGTTAAGTATGGTTTACAATTTCTTTTAAGTACCCGCCCGAAGATACTGTTGCAAGTCATATCTGTAGTCATGGCTTGTAAGTCATTTTCGACGCATTCATTAAATACTTCTGAAGAGAGATGCACGTCGTAAACATGACTGCATTTGTAACTGTAGGAGCATGTACATAGATTCAGTCACCAACCCATGCTGCAGAAACTAGTTATTCAACTGAAATCGTCATAAATGAAATGCAAGAAGTTAATCCGAAAGGATAAATGGCAAAGGTCATTTCGCGAAGATTTTTCTTTTTCTTCAGATTATTATCCCCTAGAGCTTTAACAAATTGTAATCATCTCGTAATCTGCTCCCACTACAAACTTCCCCACTTCCCAAAGAAGTCAAGCTGACGTCTCATCTCCTAATCCTCATTTTTCTCCTCCATCCCCTCCTGTCCTTTCCCATTCCATCATGCAAGGCATACAAAACCCAACAAAAAATTATACTCTCTCCTTCAAAAACAATCATAACCAATTAAACCCCCAAAAACAACTCAATTTCTTAATTAAATCACGAGCAAAAATATTGTAGTCAAATGTGGATAAGTCATTCCAAACTGCGCGTTCACACTCAGACTTATCACAAACCAAAATGATCTGGTTAGCCTTCAGCCAAGCCGTGCACATGATAACCGCGTGCAGCAAAAAAGACAGAAGGGATTGCACTGTTGTTTTTTGCACAAGAAGAGTGAGTGATCTGCTCACATTTTTTGCGAACAAGTGTCCTCTTCCCCGTCTTCTTCGTCTTCATGCTTTGCTGATCTCTTGCAGTCCCGCATAAGGGATTGCACTGTTTTTTTGCACAAGAAGAGTGAGTGATCTGCTCACATTTTTTGCGAACAAGTGTCCTCTTCCCCGTCTTCTTCGTCTTCATGCTTTGCTGATCTCTTGCAGTCCCGCATCTCGCTAAATTTGAGAACACAAGATCTTCATATGTCAGATATGTATTTGCTTTCTTGTGAAGTCAGTTCCCAGAGAAATATTTTTCTTACAAAAGAACAGCAAATAATGCGGAATGACTGAAATAAATAGAGATTGGAAGATTGAGTTACATAATTTATGTGGATTTCGTAATCTTGGTGGATGTAACATAATACATATGCAAAAGTGAATAGAGTATAGGGCAATGCCCCAAAATTCCGATATATCTCCATCTCCATCTCATCAATTCCAAGATTTTCTCGAATCGCCCCATTGCCATGTTATCTACGAATAATTATGCTAATGTATTTACGTATGTAAGTTTATGTAATGGAATGAGCTTTAGATTTAATCTCTCAAATGTCAAAGTACTGCATGTGAAGAGGGTGAAGGTGTGAGTGTATTTGGTGAATCCATTAGGAAATTAAGGATTTGCAAATTACATCCCAGCTCCATCTTCATTTCCGTAATTGACATTGTAGATTCCAGATTCCAGATTCCGACACTTTGTCATTAGCACGCAAAGTTTTAATTATTTCTCGCTCTCTCTGAAATCTCACATATGTTATCCTAAGATAAAAAGCAAAACTAGATTTTTTATTTGGCCTACACACCCTACCTCAACCTGATATTAGCTCATTATGCTAATTGAAACTTACGATCTGATGATCTGGCCATCCCCAAAAGAGGTATCCATTTTTTTCGGGGAAATGGAATCTGGCATTTGGGAATCATCATTTTGTGGGTAATTTAATATTTCACTGTAATTTATTAGGACAATGCTCTACTTTCCTGAATGGCGTGAAAATATGTAAGTACATGCATGTAAATATAAAGTCACCTCAAAAAATTTTTGTATCCAATATATTTACGATCTCCCTTTTTGCCAGGGCCAGGGTATTGTCCTCTTTTCGATACAAGATGCGGAGGAAGAGGAAAGCATGAGATGAGGTGAAAGTCGGTGTGGCAAGGATTACAATTTCTAAAGAATGGCTTTAGGGTGAGAAGTTCCTCGGGGGTCATTAATTAGATTCTTGGTGACAGGGCGTTAGCACCTCCAGTTTCAGCATGGTAATAATATTTGCATGCACTTTTTGGCAAAATTGAAATAAATTTCCACGTACTATATTTTATTTGGGGGGCGAGCATAATATGTTTTATGTTGACTTATGATGATGATACGATCTCATATTCACTTTGGATGGTGGATGGTGCATCGTCATCACATCATCACATTTGCATATATTGTTCCAGGAAGAATGGGGTGTAAACATAGACAATAGACATAGACCAAAGGAAAGTGCCGTTTATTCCGCATTCTATGTATGTAAATAGACCGATATGAATATTAACTATAAATGAAAAATCTTTCATTTTCTTTTCTGTGGAAATCTTGCATGTAAGTAAATAAACGTGCAAAAAATATATGTTGATATGGTGACTGGCGGCTCAGGGTTTCCAGGAACTTGGAGCGTTTCAATGTTCCAAATATTATTATTTTGTGTGCTTTTGGGTTTCTGGAATTCCAACGCGGGTGGAGATAAATAGGTGTGGGTGGGGAGACAATAATATAAATAAAAAATATATATGTATATGTACATAGGTAATAAAATAAAGAATTGTGAGTGGGACAAAGGCAGTGTCATTTTGTTGATAAAAATGGCGTATAGGTATTTTCCAGATTTAGTTTTTTGGTTAGAGCGTGGAACACTTTTCATTTCGACTATTGGCGTGGGTGCCACAAGAACGAACTTTTAGAGTTTAATTTTTTTAATTAAGATAATAACAAGACTTATAAATTCTATGTTTGTATGTACCTATCTCAGATTTCAAATTCACAAGAAATTTTTATTCCAGTATAACAACCTCAAATTTGAAACTTTGACACGACTAAACTCTACTTCTGATTGTCTAACTATTACGTGGTAATAAATATAGTTTAATATTTAACTGCTATGTATATTTATAAATAACTAGGCTGATTTCCTTCGAGTTAAATGTACATTTACATAATACATAAACTCAACTCAATAGATTACTAATAATTGATAAAAACACTACAACTACGGAATCTGATAAAACCCTCAGTAAATACAGGACTTTAAAATTTCTCATTTAAGTTGAATTTCTAATTCTAGTACGCATAATTGTTTCTTATTACTTTCTGTAGTTTCATTGGTTTTCATATACAAACTTGCTTAAAGTTATCCTAAATACTTACACGTATATTGTATTTAGTATGTAGTTCCTTACGTGATACGTAATAAATTAATTTCATCATCACATTTCGATTCACTTACATCATTTTCTCTTCATTGATAACTCTACAGTTGAAAATACAAATATATTTTACAGTAGTTATGTAGTTGAATGCCAACAAATTCTTCCCGACTAATAATAGGCCATATATATTAAATCATACACATTCAGTATATGCAGTTTCCGCATATTTAGAGTATCTTATACAATTCATAAAATCCCATCAAATGTCATGATTTCGTATCCACCTTTACAACATCTCTTCTCTTCCTTACAAATATTTTTTTACAATTTCATTTTCTTCCAGATATCAAACGCAAGAAGTTTATTACAAAATCAATTTTGTATTTAAACTATGCCATTTACAAACGGAACTCATTCATGTAAAAGTTTTTGCTGTAAGCTTTTACATAGGTAAGTATGTCACTTGGCATGGTTGACCTTCGAAAGAGATAAAGTTGAGAAAAAAGTATTACATTTTTTTACGTAATTACGGAAGCGTGTCAGACCTTAAAAATATATGTATTTTTTTTCAATTTTGCAAATGGAGCAAAGAAATCTCTGGAAAAACTTATTGCTACGCGATACATACCCATACATATATACATAAACACATTTATGCATAACTACTTATATGCAAATGGTTGTATGCATGAACATCTTGGAACGCAACGGAATGTCTGAATCTGAATATCGGAAAGTAACAAAAAAATAATCGTTTCCTGTTATTTTACAGAAAAGGGATTTAATGGAGATGAAGATAGTGTTTGGGCCTGAAATGGTCGTTGTCGCTCCGCTTGCCGAGTCCGAGGTTTGTGAAGAGGAAGGCGGGATTGTACCTGTTCGCTCGAGGAAATTCCGGCTTCCCGTGCCCAAGAAAGTGGAGGAGTTCTCGTGTCTTCTCATCCGGTTGCTGATTCTGAAATACTGACACACAAGGCAAAAAAGGTGAGATTTTTTACATAAATGCAAATTAATTTACTTTTTGATACAAATGCTTTTGGTGGTTAGGGTAACCCGCATTTATTGTTTTACATTGTTGCTTTTTTGATCCTTACAGTGGCGGATTTTGCAAAAAAAATAGTTAAAAATTTGGGCAAAATTTGGCACCTTTGCAAATTTGTATTTTTAGATGGCTAAGTTAAATGAATTTTTAAAGCAAAAAGAATGTTGAAATTATATTGAATTCTGTGACTCAATAACTAGCAAATATTGGCAAACTCTACCAATTTCTGTTTATTTAAGTCAAATCATTTTTGAAATGCCGTATTTTTTGCAAAGATAACCAATAATATGAATTTTTACAATGAAAAGTTTTTCTTAAATTTTAATGGGTTTAGAACAAAAGTTTTATTGCATATAAGGCAAAAATTTAGCTAACATTTAATGTTTAAAACATTTGTCAAACTAAATTATTTTGAAACGTTTTTTATAGATCTTACTACTGAAAATAAATTTGCAAGTCCAAAGGTGTTAATTGTTTTTCTAAAAATAATTCTTTAAAATTAAGATTTGTAATACTTTTCCGAGATTAATAAATTTCAAATGAAATACCCCACAAAATTGCTGTAAAATTTACTATGATTTTATTGTTTGGGCGTTTAAAAAATCAAGTTAAAAGCTTGATTTCAGGTTAGCAACTCTGCATTTGGGTCACTCTACTGCTGACATTTTCCCCATTTCTCAATGAATACGACTATTTGACATTTTAAATACGCACCAAGTGTGTATGGTCCTCCAGAGCGAGAGTTCCTATTAGCCATACCATCTAGTCGTGTTTCGGGAAGATCTTCCGAGTCCGAGTTGGAGGCGAAGCCACGTCGCGTGGGAGTCGCAATCATGTTCACCAGCTCTTCTTGAGACTGACTCTGGTCTTGTGGACTCACCGTGGCCATGTCTCCGTCCGACTCATCTTTGACTTGATTTATGGTGCCTTCGGAATTTAGTCCTGATGCAGGGTAATGACTGATCCTTTCCTTTGCGCTCGTAGATCGCCTCAATGTTCTCCCGCAGGTGTTGGAAGAACCGAGGGATGTTGGTTAATGCTCCTGCCAACAACAAAAGGGTATGAATGATGGAATTTGAGTTGTGACAAAAGATCTTGGAAATGTGACGGTCTGATTTTTTTTTCAAAAAATATTGTTGTCGGAGGAATGCATTCTGTTTAGGGTGAAGTGGGTGAGGTAGGATTTTTTGCTTGAGATCTTGAAGCGATGATAGACTCTGAAAAGATGGCTCTTTTTTCCTGATTTTTATTATGTGGTTATATTTTATTGAAGCCTTACAGTAAGTAGTTCTGGGAGGTTTGGGATTTTGTGCATACTTTAAATGTGTCGTAATTTTTGGGAATTTTTAATGCTATGAAAGGTCTTTGAAAGAAATTAGACCTTTGTGAATATTCATTTGAAATTTTGGGAAAAAACATGCATTTTTCATTTAGAATATTCCATATGCCAGAGACTTTCATTTTAAAAAACTACGTTGCTTTGGGATTTGCGAATTTTTGCGGCACTATTTTTTATTACAACTGTCCATTATATAAATGCTGCTACTTCCTTTTTTTGAAAACAATTTAATTTACTCGAGCGATTTTCGATTTAAAAAATGTTGTCACTGTAGAAACGTTTTAATTGAAAAATATGCCAGTTTCCTTCAGCAACAGCAGAATTTTTTACGTGTTTCGCAAGGCTAATGTATTTAATCCTTAAAAATTTTGCGTTTCCAGAATTACTATTTACCTTAACTTTATCGCTCGTGGCGCCAGTAACTCCAGCAACAAAATCCGAGGTTGCCTTGTCTACCAACCGTCATATTATCTTGTCTTTTTGAGCACATTTTTACTGCGGCATTTTTTCGCGTTTTCTTGCAGGAACGGTTTCTGTTTAATTTCGATATGACTCATAAATCAGTTTCTTGTGAATGACAAAGAAAATGTAGTTTCGTGATGTATTATTGTAAATTATATTTGTTTGCCCACTGATTATGATCATTCTGCATTTCTTTCAGACTCATAGTTTCTCATAATTTCCCATCTAAATTCGCGGATCTCATAAAAAATCAGCCTCAATTTCACATCTCTGACATTTCCTCCCAGTTACCACGGAAAGTAGTCATTAAATGATTGATTTCTTCCATAATCTCCCATCGCCCCATTTTCCCTCCCACTTACTTGCTCCAATATACGGCGTGAAAGTCGGTTCCTCCGGCTCCGGCATGAGATTCGGCTCCCACTTCCCATACGTCTCCCAACTATCCTGTCCATCCTGCTGCTCCTCGTCCTCCGACCCCGAATAACTCTGCCCAATCAACTGGCTGCTATCCACCTTCCCAAACTTGCTCGCCACCGGATACCCCTGCATCTGCAGACTTCCCTTCGTCGAACTCGGGTAACTCGTCGAAAACAGCTTCGTCGGATAATACTCCAGCCCACTGGAGCCACTCTGCCCATTCGAGTGGAACTGGAGCACCTTGTGCTGATACGAAGGCGCCTTGATCTTTGACGTCTGCAGCATCGGCATCATCCTCTCGATCCTCGGCTGGGGCTCACGGGACACGCGAACATGACTCAGTGGAACTGGAGCACCTTGTGCTGATACGAAGGCGCCTTGATCTTTGACGTCTGCAGCATCGGCATCATCCTCTCGATCCTCGGCTGGGGCTCACGGGACACCCGAACATGACTCAGGATTGGCGGCTTGCCCTCAGCTTCAATTTTTTATTAATGAGATTCGTAATTTTTGTTTTCATTCATTTTCATCGACAAAAGAAGCGAAAAAAAATATTGCGCAAGAATGAAAATGAAGGAAGTGAAATGTGAAAGCGATATGAACTAGATTCTTCTATTCTACATATGTGCACATTTCGACTTTTGGAAGAAAAAGTTCAGCAAAAAAACTGGTTCATGCATCATGCAACAGGAAACGTGTGTGTTCCTTATTACCAGTAATAAGAAAAAAGTCCGGGGTTTTTCTTGTGAGAAAGTCATGGTTTCCTCATTTTCTTGTTTAAAAGAAGGAGTTGAGTAAACACCAGAAGAGAAAAAATGAGGGAGATACATGCATATATGCTGATGAAGGTGAGTGATGATGTAAGCCCAAGGAAGAGAAAATTGGGTTCATCGGAGTGATGAGGAAACGAGAGACACAAAAACTTACCAAAATTAAATGTGCAGAAGATGACGTGATTGCTCGAGTGTGATTTTAGTCAGTGTGCCTGAGACATAATAAAAATGGGGTTGGTTCGTGGTTGGTGGTTGGTAGTAGTTAATTGTCGCGTGCAAAAAGAGTTTGAGAGGAAATTGAGAAAAAAATTGGTTAAAAAAAGAAATGTTAGTCGTGAAAAGTTTAAATGGCTCTCGTTTTTAAAATAAATTGCTGCTGTTGTGCCAAAATGGCCGAATTCGGAAAAGCGCGTGGGATTCAAAAGAATTAAAAATTGTCCTTTGAATATCCTCAAGTAATTTCCTGTCAAAAATGCGAGCGAACGACGGGATCCAAAAAAATATGCAAATGAGTTCCGCTCTCTTTAATAATTTATTTCTTGAATGCAAGAGCTACATTACTGCCGGTTTTCAATTCAAGTTTACTTCGCTAAATAGTTAATGTTAATAGAATTTTCTCAAAAAATGCAATAAATATTATATTTCTACATGGTAGACTGAATATTACTTCCGGTTTCAAATTCCGAATTCCAATTCTACCAAAAATTAAAACATACTTGTTTTCTTCTAAAATGCAAAAGGCAAAGAGCACAACTCTACATTACTTCCGGCTTCAAGTCTCATTCCTTTTCTATATATCATTACTTTCTCTTAAACTACCTCAATTCAAACAAATCATCAACTTAATTCAACTCTAAAAGTTAGTACAAAATTGCCGATAATCAAAGCCATTTTAAGAAAGAAAAAACTCACCCGCTCCCGCCTTCAGGGCCGATCCGAGGTGACACCAAGCGCCGTTCGGCACGAGGCAAAACACCGCCAAAATGACGGCCGACCAGACGCCATACAGTGAAATTGACGCACTCATCGTCACCTTGATTATTACTTCGCTTTCACTCAAAATTTAAAAAATTTCCTTTCTTTTTTTAAAAGTTTTTTTTTCACTTTCACACAAGTCTCTTTTAAAAAAATCTTCTTTCAAATTAATTAATTCAAACACTATGTTTGATCTTCAGTTAAATTGAGAATAACTCTTTAACTGAACAACTCGGTTTTTACCCTCAATCAAAATTGACTCACTTTTTTCTATTTCAAGAACAAGGCCGAATTTGTAACACGAAATGTGTATGTATGTATATATCCCATGTAAATCTTTTTCACGACTCCAAAAAAAATCGCATCTCCAACCTTCAGCTCATGAGAGCGAGCACATTTCGGCTAAATGTCCAAAACGACAATGAGTCTTGGTGTTGGGCTCAAACCCGGGGTGAATCGAGCAGGTGGTTTTCACTTTGCCCATCACACTTCCTTCCTACACTTTTTTCCTTTCTCTCTCTCTCTCTATCTCTCTATCTCACTCTCGACTTTCTCCCTCTTCTCCCCAAAACGCTCATTACTCTTCATTGTGAACACAGGAGCTTATTATATCATCTCTGCCTTTTTTAAGCAGGAAAAAAAAGAGGAAGAGAAAAAAATATTTTCACAGATAGGCGACATCACACCGTGTACCACTATCTTGTGCTCGGGGAATCCCAGAATCCCGGTGAAAGCTTCTTATTTCAGTCAGTTTTTAGTGAAAGTCGGAACAAACAAAGTATGCGGGAAAAAATCTTGGTTATAGTTTAGTTTGCTTGTAGTGTGGTATGCTTTTTTTTACTAAATTTTCCATTGTCTTCTTCAGCAGCGAAAGGGAAAGATCTCCCTGAGCTATTTAACTTTTGTATAATTATTCGTAATGAGGAGAAGCGGATTTGAGAAGAGAGAGAGAGAGAGATTCACGCTGGGAGTTTTGGATGGAGGAGAGAGAAATATATCTTCTTGCGGCTGACTCAGAGCTTCCTATTAGGGATCCCACGCACAGGAATAAAGGATTACTCGGCTTTAGTGCATTAGGTCATTTTCATTATGTTTTCGGAGAAATAATGAGCAACTTCAATTTGTGGTTTTTAGTTTCGCGAGGGAGAGAATGGGAGAAGGAAGAAAGGGAGGATTGTTGGGGAGAGATTTTTTTAAAAAGAAAGGTAAAGATAGATTTATTTTTGTTTGATCTGGATCTTGTATATAAAAATATATACGAAGGAGCTAAATAAGTTAAACGGCATTTTAAAGAAAGGTATATCCCAAATTTTCTTGCTACAGGTAATAAATTATGTTTATCTGGCTCCTAAAAGCATTACCTGCAAAATATAATAAAATGCTTTTAAAATTAAATGCATTATTTTGAGAGTTCTGTCGCATTTTGATGTTTGAAAATTTTGTTTAAATGATTTTCCCTTGTTTCAGCATCCCGATTTCAGATTTAAGTACCCTAGTAATTAGACAAGGAACGCAAATACAAAACTTTCACCAATATTTGAGCAAGGACCTAATTTCGAAATTTGGAGTTTGAGCTCCGAATAATTTAATTGACGAATTTATAAATTAACAACGAATGGTGTCTATTGAGTGGAAGACTGTCCGGAAAATAAACGATATTGTCTACTGTAGCCTTTCTATTTCATACGACCAATATATGAAAAGTCGTGCTAGAAGGGAATTATTACAGAAAACAGATCTTGAAGGTTTAGGTGCATTTTACGTCATAGAAGCGGAATTGAGTGAACCGCGGTGAACAAAAATGCTAATAATTGATTTCGGTCATTGCTATTAGGTATTGAAACGAGGGGCAAATATGTTCATTTTCATAGTCTATGATTAAATTTTTTATAAATCGATGGTGACAACCAAGAAACTACTCAGTTAAATAGTGGTTGATTGCTTGAGACAAAAACGGGACAATTTGCTAAATTGGATCCAGTAGATTTCTGAAGATTAGATTTGACTGCCATACCCTTCCCCCGCAATTTCACATACGATTGTTCTATTTGTAGGACGTCAGCTCAAAGTTACCTGTACGACGCAAATATGTACTACCCCACAATATTTTCATCAAAAACATTTCAAACATTAAAAACGACCCAAACCTCAAATAGAAATGCAAAGATGCGGACTTTACTATGAAGATTTCCTTCTGAAGAGAACATTCCCCCCGCCCGTCTAAATTTAGCTACTGATCCCAAACCTCAAGTCTAAAATTTACACTCACTCACAACTCGCCTACGTCATTTTAAAGGGGGTTTAGAATGTCAATGTTTATGTGAAGGCCAGTCAACAAGACAAAGTGTTTATATTTATGAGCAGTAGCAAGCAAAAACAGCATATTTTTTTCTGAAGGGAAAAAAAGGGCAAGATTAAATTGCAACACTGCATCAGTCAGTCAGAGTTCACTTTTCTGGATTGAACGGATGATACCCCGTTAAGCCCACGTACAATCATCCCGACCCCGAGAGACTGTAAACATTAAAGGAGATCGGAATATACAGGGTGTTTCACGAGGATGTTTCAGGATTTCATACACGGACAATTTGAAGAATTTCAAGCAAAAAATAATGAATAAATTTTTTCCTAATTCTTCGCCGTTTTCGAGA
>JAHZMY010002956.1:0-11858 GCA_027743915.1 Seira sanloemensis | reverse complement strand
TGCTCACATCTCCTCTTTTAACTGACCTGACGTTGATGCTTTACCCACAATCATTATCAGTGGGAGCTGGGAACCACATTTCACGTATTTAGTCACTGATAAAGAGATATATCAAATTCTGATATTTCACTACTTGCGCAAACCGCTGCTGGCTGAAGCTGAATATAACCCTTTAAATTCAAAGATCCTTACCATGATTTGATTTTATTTGTTTTCCTCGCCTTTATTGCAGTTGATTCCGACTCGTCCCCTGTTCGAATCCCTTTTGAGTGGAAGAAGAGTTAAACAAACAAAACTAAATGAAAAGGGGATGACTCAGAGACTCAAGATGTGCTTGAAATTTGAAGGTAGGAATGCGAATACAGGTTGAACTTAGAGTGGCAGTCACACGGTAAAATACATTTTTTCACAATCATCAAACTAAACACACACCTGATCCCGCACTCAAGACCAAATGAACAAAACTCATCAACTTATGAACATAGAGTGCAGAATAATAATAATGCAGCAAAGTCTTGTCTGGATTTCTGTGACTAATGTCATTTCTTCATCACCATGCACCGTGCTTTGCACAACAGACAAAATGGTCCATTTCCCAGAGGTGCATGCACCGCCTCGTGGAAAAGTGGAAATGTGTGCTTGCAGATGATTTTCTATTTAGTGCGAATTCACCAGACTGATTACGTAATCCGCTGTGATGATGATTGCGGCATTGAGTCACTACACAAACCCGGACCGGCTTATCATTTAAAATCAATATAATAATTTTTATCGGGGTTTATTAATGTAATAAACAGAAATGGTTAAAAACTAGGTAGATTTTTTGGGAGTTTCGTGCTTCCATTTAGATTTACAATTTTTATTGATGGCTGGAATTGGAGATATTATTTTAAAGCATTTTTTTTCTTGGCGTTCTGCAGCTATTGGTTTGGGTCTTTTGGATGTTGTATATAAATTAAAAATCGACCGAGGAAAATGAATTTTATGTCTTGTTAATATAAGGACACTTGGTTCCGCCAAGTACTGCAACGTAACTTCAGCCTATACCCAAACTGTTCATGTTTTGCAACCACACAATCGGATAAGGTCATAGACACATACATGAAACAGCATTCCCTTTAATGAATTACATTGCGGTAAATAAAAAAAATATTAAGCGTTTGCCCCGTTTCGTGTGTCCCACATTTAGAACTCCCATGCCATAACACACTAGTCATTATTTTAAAAAAAAGTGTACACAATGTGCATGGCATGAATGAATGAATGAAACTTGTTTTTAATAATAATAAGAGCGATCTACGATTCTATGATCCATCCTCATAATAGCCTCATACCTTGCTTGCTGCTGTTGCAAAAAGGTTATGAAAATTTTGCTCGGTATGCATGATTTGGTGAGTACCTGGTGCTGCTTGTTGGTGTATCTTACTTTTTTTGCACACACCGGCCAGACGGGTTTAGTCGGACGGAAAGGAGCGTTGACGGTTATTTGCTTGAACAGAAGGCATGTGATCGCGAAATGGTTAAGCGTGAGCGGTAAGGAAGTGGTCTCTCACCCTCTTTTAGTTTCATTCGCAAAGAAAGACATAATCGCAAAAGGAGAGGAGGACAGAGAGGAACTCATCCTGCTTTGGCTTCGTGACCAGAATATTATTATGATTTCGTTATGATAAATGCTGTTAACTGTGAAAGGAGCGATCATTGCAACTTTGAATAATGCGAATAGGCATGTGTTGATTTACAAAAGAAATGTGACTCATTAGTACAATGTAAATAAAGGACAACGTTGCAAAAATACTGTCCCACTAACAAGACGTTTTTATAAATTGATTTTCTCCATTGTATCTATTTCGCTATTATGTAATCATGCCTGACTGTTTCATATAATCATGTACATTCATATACATTCATACAATGTGGATCTTTGAGTCATCCAACATGCTGTGCATATGAATTCAAAAATCTCTTGGCAAAAATACGGACAACGGACAAATTGACAAGGGTTGCAATGTATCCAACTAAGTTTTGTTTCGGCGTGACCGGTATTAGACGCAGCTTCTAAGCCAAATTTTCAACGTACAAAATAATATTACAGGATAAAGGGATGCATCCACACGATTGATTAATTCATTTTGTGATTATGCTTTTGTACACTTTTGACCCTTCCACTTTCTCCAAAATTATTTTTAGTGTGTTTTATGTAAAACGCAGGATAAAATATTTTTGTAAGTTACATGTATGCGACTTTGTGTATCGTAATTTTTACTTATTGGAAAGCTGTGAAGCATGTTTTGAGAAAAAAGCGCACTAGCAAGAAAACTTGAACTTTTCACTACTGTGTTCGAGAGAAAGTTTAATTACATGCATTGTATTGCAAGTATTGGGGGCAAATTCTGAATTGAAGCTTCGGAATATTTTTTAGCAATTTGTGTTTTAATTAATTTCCAGTGTTGTGTTGAAAAATCGTTAATTCAGCTATCGGACAGCTATAGTATTGCAAAAATATTTGTGACATATAAGAAGTGAATTGGAAAGATTGCAAATGCAGACTTTTTAAGATACGTAAGTTTTTAATTAAAACATTTACATAATATAGACCAACCAACAAAGATATCTTCGTACGTAGGTATGATGTAACTATGTAACTATTAAAATATTCCACAAACTTGGTGGAAAGGTTTGTTTTGTTTACCTTTTTTGCTTTCTCCTTACAAAAAAAGAAAGCGTATAATTTGATTACCCTCAAATGTATTGTTACATGAGTCAGGCAAAAAACTGGTAAGCCGTACGTCCAGTTCCCTCACAATACAACATTAGTATCATAGTATCTGAAAATGTTTTTTTATCCTAAAGTTATTCTTTGACGAATATAAGTGTGTTTAGTATATGAACAAACCCTTTGGTTTGCATGTCACGAAAAATCAGACTTAGAGCACAATTCGCATGGCCATGTATATGTATAAAATTAAAACTTCGTTATGTAACAAAGAGAAAATCATAAGTTGGAAAACTTTTATTTCCCTTTCTTCAATAATGTATAAGCATAAGGAGTAAGTAGAGTGAGGCAAGTTTCAAGGGGAATGTAAAATGTAAACTCCAAAAATATTGCTGCATGCATGAGTTTTTGCTAGTTTCTCCGGTAAACTTTAAAAATCTTTTTACACATTTTCTGTGTATGTATCAACCATCAACCGTAACATAACACTGCTTCCTTTCTCTCCCTTCTTCAAAGTATATTCAAGTTACCCCTTTCCCTATAATCTCTCCGACCTTTTTCCTCTCTCAATCATTCAACAACTGCACTTTATGTACAACTTGCCAATGTTGCTCCCTGTCTCCAGCCTTGCTCCCATTGCATCAACAAAACATTGCTTATCGTTATACATCCGCCTTTACAGAAATTTACAAGTCCAACCAGTCCAAGTATGGTCTTTCTACAAAAAAAATCCTTTCTCTGTTTTGTTCCATGCAGTAAAAGTGAAAAGCTTTTTCCTTTCTCTCCCTTTTTGCTTTGCTTTGCGTGAGGCGTGAGCTTATGTGCAACGCTGCCAGACAGTCATACTCATGCCTCTCTAATCGTTATTATGGTGCACACACTTACTTTTACATGGTACACAGATCCATAGCAGAACCCCTCGAACGTCCGTAAAAGTAATGCTGCACCACCATCACGACATTGTTTAGGGGCATTAGGGGAAACTAGTAACTTCTTCCTAGGGAGAGCTGACTGAAAGCTTATAAAGAAATAAAATGGAAAAGGCTTTCGACATAGGCATGTCTAGATAATGTGGAATATACACAGTCGTTGTTTTCCTTTGAGCTGCAGCAAAAGCTATACTCTTTTCACCTGAATCATCCTGAGAAAGCTGTGTTGAGGAGAAAGATTCTCATAGAATATCCCTATTTCGAGGCGATCCTTGTTTGCTTGTTCGTTCGTTGCATGGAAAAATGAGCAGAAGCAGAATAGATCCAGGAGAATAGAGAGAAAGAAAGGGCATCTCCTAACGTTTCCCATTTCCACAGACATGCACTACACTACGTACATCGTATGTGAGAGCTGCACCGAATTGACACAAGATCTATCTGTCTAAAATCCTCGTTCCGTTCACAGTCTAACATTATTGTGGAGAGAGATTTTGCTTTCTCACTGCACTTTTTTCCAATAACAAGGAAGGCAAAGGGTATTGCCCGATTCAACCTTTGCCTTTGATCGTAGTTTAAAGGGGACAAGGAACAAGTGGAAATGAAGCGTTTTTGAAGTGCTTCCGCAGTCAAAGGAGAAAGTGTGAAGAAGTCATTAAAAATTTCCACATCTGATAAATACACAGTCAAGAGAGTGAAAGGTCTCAAATTGTGAAGTCAAGCTGCGGGTGAAAGATAACATTGGTGCAAAATTCGATCCGTGCTACAAACAAGGAAGCAATAAAAGTTTTCTCAATTTAAAGGTAAGTTTTTTTCATATTAGTTGTCATTTCTATGTGATGATTCATTTTGATTTAATTTTTCTTTGTAGCAAGCAATTCAGTAAAAAAAATTCATTGAGAAAAAGATCGTAGGTGGTGCCCTTTTTGATATTTGATTACAAACTGAAGGTTTCTTCTTACTAAAAGGTGTCACCTTGAAGTGAAGCAAGGCATCTCAAAACTTTTTTAGCCGTGTTCCTGTAGATTGCATTCCTCTTCTTCTGTTCCATCCGAGGTTACTTGGTATGCCTCTTCTGGTCGCTCTTTATGTTACATAATGCCTTTTCCCTTACTTTCATGTTGACGTGCATTTTTGTATGATGTCCGAAAAAATATATATTAGACTCAGACGTAGATCTATATAAATGCTCCTTGGGTTTAGTTCCACACATGTGCATCATGTAGCAAAGAAATGTCTTGTATAAACATTTTTTTTGCACACAGCTACTGCTTTTCAACTCCTACACAAGAACCGAATATCTTTAGTCCATGCATATGCATATATATGATTCAGTTGAATGATAATGTTCAACTTATATGTTATATTTTGTTTCAAAAATTACTGGCAAGGAACCTTTTTTGGTTATAGAAGCGAAACTGATCATGTTTGTTCAAGCCGTGCTTCTTTTAAGTATCAAATGTCGTGTGGTTATCCCCCATTCGATACTAAGAAACTCTTCTTTCATTTCTAAAAAAAAATGCTTGGTCAAAGTAAAAGCGCAAAACTAGCCATAGTTTGAATACTGAAACTATAATTTCTATTATTTTTTTAGCTGTATGGCTACTATTTCAACCGCATAAATCTTGAAATCTTTTTTTACTTTGGCGAAAGAAAAAGCGCGTGTAAAATACAGTTTCCTTCTAAATAAATAAATAGAGACAAGCCGCGCTTGGTATGATTATGCTACCAATTCACGTTTCAATAGTATTTTAAAAGAGAACCAAAATGCAGTAGCATGGTTCCTGTCAGATACGAGTGTGTAGGCAATCGCAATCAGTCATGGTCTTTTAGGTAGTACTACATGGCAGCATATAGTATTTAGCTTCAGCCTTCAGCCACGTAGGATATTCAGGGCATCGCCAACCGAATCTTTTTTTGCCGGTTTGCATTATCTCCTCTTTTCCTCCAACGAGCGCTCAATTTCTAGTCAACTGAACGAAAGCGTAAAGTATAAGTGTCGGAGGAAGGTAAAAAAAATCCCTAAATGATATGACGAGGGATATTATGGACGGACGGACTGTGTTGCAATAATGATGATGAATATGGATGGGCCACTTGTATATGTACATTTCTTGGATATTTTACATATACCGAGTCGAAGGCGTGGGTAACGCATGACTTTGGTGATAATAATGATACGAGTCCGCCGAAACTAAACAATAGTCATATAGTAAATCGCAGAGTTTTAGGCTAATAGAAAACCACACATTTTGTACATCCGTGGATTATATCTTCTTGCAAAGTCATTACTACGAGAACATGCCTTTACTTGCCATTTTCGCCAGTAACTTTCCGTTTTCAGTCAAAATATCTTCCTCTCTCCTTCCTACAATTTGCGGTCTATTGCACACACATTCTACATGGTTGAGAGCTGAGACGTTAACAATGGCCAGAAATGAATTGTAACATCGCTTTGTTGTTTTATACCTCTCTTCTTTTACTATACTCATCATCATCCACACATTGTAGCTTTACATGGTTCGTGCCTTTATGTTTTCGCGGAGCTGAAGTCGTTACCAGAAGAATCCCAATTTAGCATAATTTTTTTTGCATCAAATGACTCACGCTCATTCTGGCCTGCACGTTTAGTAACTCTGCTTCTATGAGAATAAATAATACCATGCTTGTCTCAAGAGATGCTTTTTATCATATCGCTCGCTGCCTGCAGGAGAATGTTTTTCCTTCTTCTCATTCTTTCCTAATCGTAAGTATTTGTGTGCTCATTCCTTCTTCCTGTAGAATTGGAGGAATGTAAATGTAAATTGTACAAATGGATTAATACACGTAGGCAAATGAAGAAGCAGAGGAAGAAGAAGGCTTTGTCATCTTTTTCTGTCATGAGGAAGTTTTGCATAAAATAGGAAAAGATACACAGAGATTTGAGGTAACACACGTCAAGTTTGCTACTTGATTTTTCGGTGAAACGTTGTACACGTTGTGCAGTATTATACACTTTTTATTACCTTGTCTCTCATCCCCAAATTGTCTCGTGGACTTTTAAGGAAGAATGCCATGTTCTAGATAGTCTGATTCTCTGGTGTATGTGTGTGTACTATGATTATTGTTGTTCGGAGGAGGTGTTCTACACACAAACTGATCTCATAAAAAGCTACCTTTAAGTGTGTGACTTTGTCCTGCAAAAGAACGTTATGGGAATGCATGTAGCTCTTGAGTTAATCGTACTCTTCTAGCTATGATGATGATGACATACACCGTGTCTGTAACTGTGACGATGTTGGTGATGACTAAAGTTTTTTGAAGAATCATACAAGCTAATAACTTTCGTTTCATTATACAAACTGCAAGGACACGACTTCTAACTAAGGCTTGCCACACGTAGTATTTTTGCAGAATTTTAAGGTGTGCAAGTGATGCACTCTCGGTTATTCTCACTCAGCGCTTGCTTGAAGAGTCGATTTCATCTCGTCAACTTGAGATTTGCTCTCGTCTTGATGCAAGTTTAATTTTTTTTGTATTATTACGTTGTTTGAGAAAGTTGCATGCAGTTTGTAAAGATTCAGGACATATAATCAAGTTTTAAACTAAAACGGTGTACAAAAGTTTTATTTTCTTAAAATAGTTGATTAAACCTTAAAGTCGTGTAGAACTGCCCTGTGCTAAAACTCTAATAATTATCTTTTGGTGGTAAGTTTTTGATCTGCGCGGGTAAAGATGAGGACTGGCTTCGATTTTCAATAATAGTAT
The DNA here is from genome assembly GCA_027743915.1 of Seira sanloemensis. Lineage (NCBI taxonomy): Eukaryota > Metazoa > Arthropoda > Collembola > Entomobryomorpha > Entomobryidae > Seira > Seira sanloemensis. The sequence goes on along the minus strand of JAHZMY010002956.1, from coordinate 4,472 downwards.
GTAATTCCAATTTTTATTGTCAATTTTCAGACGGCGTTGTGAGTTCAAAGTAACAAAATGGACATCAATGAATTAAATCCTCAACAAGGATTGCAGGCGCAGCCTGACCATTCGCCTAATTCCTCGCCGTCAAAGAAGGGTGCTGCTACGGATGAACCTTCCTATCCCCTTCATCCTCCCCAACAGGCAAGCCATCCTTTCGAAGAAGATTTACTCAAGGAGTTTGACAAGAAGCATTCAGAGCTATCTACATTTCTTCAGGACATCCCCCCGTCCACCGCGACTCCTCCGGTCGACGCCGGTACGACCTCAGTTTCTCCCAACGATTTTGACAGTAGCCCAAACAAAGGATTCCCTTCCCCACCACTCAAAAATGTCGATCAGGGACACGCACAAGCAATGAATCTGATGGACGATGATGATGACCCTTTCGGCCTCAACCTGGGTGGATCTGGACAGAAAGACAGTTCGCCAAAACCAGACGAGATTCCATTTGGGAAAGTTAATGGGAAGACTGAAGGAGACGGAGGAAATTCTAAATTACTCCAGGATGTTATGGACCAAGGAAATACTTTTGGAGGAGACCTTTCTTCCGACAGTTTGCATACGGATGACTTACTTAACCTGGATAAATCACCGGTGAAGTCGATCATCGACGATCAAGTCGTGCCTCCCGCTGCTGCTACGCTGGGTCAAGAACACGAAGATGTCTTGAGCGTGCAAAAGTTTTCCAAGCCAGACTCGCCAAATCTCATGGATCAAGAAGAGATTTTGCAACCAGCATCTGCTTCTCCCATGGATTTGGATGAGCCAAAACTTCCTGAAGGTCCCTGCTTTAAACCACCTAGTCCTGTTACCACGTCTGTGCGTGCTGATTCACCACAATTATCGGAGCCGAAACTTCCTGAAGGTCCTTGCTTTGGATCCCCTAGTCCTGTAGATATCGCTGTTCCAGCCGCTTCGCTTGGATATCCTCTGGAGCCTGAAGTCCAGCCTAAATCTGAGCCAGAAGTTATGATCTGCCCTGCTAACCCTGCTCCAACAACGGAAGAGCGTCAAGAGGTCAAAGGATCCGAACATGAATACACTCGGCGTGAAACCAAAACTTTTGATAATGGTTCTGATTTCAACGGAGACGATGATTTAAAAAAGAGTCCGCGAGAAGAATTTGGAGGTGGAGATTTACCACCCTCTCCAGGAATAATGGATGATGATATCGATATCCCCCCACCGATTCCAAAGCATTCTTGGGAAATTGAAAAGGATGACCATCCGCCACCAGTACCGCCCCATTCTATCACGTCAGACTTCTCTTCGGTAACTTTTTATAAAATATTAAGACATTTTTGCTTTGGTATGGAGTTTGTAACTGCATACATACTTGCATGCATGATATAATGAGTTTCTTTTATTGGTTTGATTTTGCTAATTTGGACCCTGAACTGAATGACTACATACATACTTACTCTCAATGGCCATAAACAGATTACATTATACACTATATGACTCTTTCAAACCGTAAGGACATATTCGCATCGAAAGGATATTGCATGTAGTTGGAAAGTCATCTTTCTACAGAAGTTTTGGATTTGAAACAGGTACTCACTCATTGTTGAGTCTGATTGAAACCTAGCATTGATGTCATTACAATTACGTAAGCCAAGCCATAATGTCAGTTTGTAAACACATTTTCCTTCACACTTTCACTATATTCCATCTGTCCACTTTCTTCGTAGTTTATTGAGCAATATACATTTGTATATCCACATTTACTTACGTACGTACACATTTTGTGATAAAAGTAGGAAATCATTATTTTTAAAACGATATTAAAACACACTTTTAAAAATTCACAATCACATAAACACACCATTTCGACACGGTTCAGATTTACCTTTCAATGTGCTTGTAATAATGAAAAAATTTAATTTTTTTTTGAATTGCATGCACCTTTCTTTGTGTTAACCCTTTTTCAAGAAATATTTCAAGTTTACTATTTCTGGTTTTCAGTTTGTATTTGAAGTTTATTTGGCTTTTTTAACTGTAACAGCTATATTTTTTCTTTCGTGTTTCGTGATTGCCAGCGTCAACTTGAATTTGATGTGAACACAAAAGATGCAATTATGACTCATTGTTTTTTCTCCGTCTTTTATCTATTCACGTTTTCACAGGTTGGCTTCCATAGCTCACATGCTTCAAGTGACTTCCCCATTCATGCTTCATATGATGATAAAATCGACGATGAGTTCGATGAAGACTCATTGTCCAAACCGCTATCGCATAAGCTCTCAGACTCTTTAGAAGTATTAAAAGAATCCCCACAAAGAGATCATCCTTTAGATGAATCTTTAATGGATTTAGACGACCTGCCATCGTCATCTAAAAACAGCGTCAAATCCATTTCGCCAAATGATAGTAAAAATATTTTAGGGGATTTTAGTGGGGCAGACACAGACATTTCCGCCCCCGTCACGTCTCTCCCATCGGAAATGACAGAGTCGGGACTGTTTTCACAACAGCCTCCCAAAGACCTTGACAGTGATTCTTTGGACATTGATGATAAAGTTGACTTTAAGCAATTCTCCGAAGTGGAGTATGCATCCACTGCAAACATTACTACATCCGCTACTACCACGACTAACAAACCAATAGCATCCATTTCACCTTTCTCTACGAAAGTAGAGAGCATGTTGGGAGATGCTCCACTACCATCAACCATGACAAGCTCTATGATCATGAATACTTCTTTGGATGAAATGCAGGCTCCCAAATTTTATGAAAGTGAGGACTCATCCTCCAAAACAGACGCACCCGGCGATGAAATGGAGAAGGGATCAACTGAGCCTGACAGAAATTTAGAGTTGCAGGAGTTTGAGGAAGCCATTCCGGAATCAATAGAGGAATCCGGTACGCCCGCATCCGACAGTGGAAGTTCCAAGATTGAAGTGCTTGAAATTAAGCCCACCACCACGGTGAAAGCTGAGCCGGACGAACCAGTTACCAAAAAGGTTGAGATTGTGGAGGAGCTAAGTCGCGGTGAAGCACAAGTTACTCAAAAGCCGACGAGAAAAATTGAGCAAGATCAGGAAGCGTTCGAACTCAGTGAGGAAATGCAACTTTGGCTGAACACTTTTGACCCAAGTAAGCCCAATTTTTTTTGGTCCTATTTAAATAATACACGGCATTCATCATTATTTGTTGCTATTGCTCCAAACGCATTTCTTTCACGAAAATGAGACGAAGAAACTTTTCAAGTTTTCAAAATCCATTCCGCTAAAATATATTTTTCAATATAACAAGTAGCTTTCACTATTCCTGGTGAAAGCACATAAATATTTCAATAGTGATCTAAAGTGCATGCGGCAAGCCAAGTGTGCTGCATCAACTTTCGAGAGGGTTAATCAAAATCTCCAGAGAAAATTCAGTTGGATGGAATTTTTGGAAGGTAAGTTTTATATAATGAAATTTTATTGTGCAGATTGTAGTAGCATTCCGTTCCTGAAACCAGAGTAGGAAAAAAATACGAGTGTTTTTTGTGTATCTCAAGTTTTATTACCATTAGGCCACGTATCTTGGCATGTATTTATGCTAACTGCAGCAAATTTGTGAGTTTTGTTGTGAGTCAGTTGGACTAGGAAGTGGAATCTGCATTCTTTTTCCTCCATGTGATACCCACGTCGACATTCAGGAAGGAATCGTGTTCATGTTAGTTGAGTGGAAGGAAACTTGGGTTGTGTATCAATGGAATGGAATCTCATTGCGAAAAGTACCTAAAACTTACCGCATTGCAGCCTCCGGTTTTTTCTAGACACTCTCTCTCTCTCTTCTCCCGTAGTTGCACGCTTTTTATTATCATATACATCATTTGGCATAATTTTTATGGCAAATTTTTGAAGTTTTAATCCCAGAGTTGAAGATAATTAAACTGACTTATTGTATAAAATAGAGATTCCATTTGCTACCAGGCAGGAAAGCTGAAGCTGCTAGTGTTAAATATTCATGAATCCATGAGTTTTTGGAAGGATCTTGCATGAAGCAGAGATGTGTCAGGAAAATAGTTTAAGGGTTAAACACACAAAACTGTCAGCCAGCCGCATAATGCGACTCGTTCTAGTTTCTAGTAGTCCCATTTAAACACATTCGCAATTTAGTGTGAACTACAGCTAGAAAATCTGATCCACGCATATTTTTATAATGTCAATATATCTACGTATTTATATAGTAAATACACTTATATATGGACTGCTTTCCACAGCCAAAATTGATCTCGCCACTGACGCTTTGTTCAAAATATTCAAACCATGTTATATGTACCCACACTGCAATTACTAATTACGTGTTGGCTATCGTGTGCATTGGATAGGTTCGATGAAAAATGCCCAGTCTTCTCACCCTTTCTGTGTATATTGACATATTTTGCAGAGGATCCTGCGTAATATCCTACATAATTATAATCCTATAGTTGCCTCACC
>JAHZMY010002955.1:0-14515 GCA_027743915.1 Seira sanloemensis | reverse complement strand
ACGTTGTTTCTGGTGCACACAACTTACGTATATGCATCTGTAACTTGGGAAAAGTTGGGTATTGCAATTGCACAGTATGAAATTTTAAACCAGAAATATCTAGTCTGATTTTGATAGTGTTTATAAATCGTCTGGTTTACAAAGTATTGAAATAAAGAAAATCACAAGCGCTGGCTGACTAGTGCAATAGAATATTTGCAATTAAACCGAGGACGTTTTAAATACTTCTTTTCTGAATAATTGCATCCTTAATACCTGATTCTCTAAAACTAATGAGCAAGACAAAAGTCCAACAAAACAATGCAGCCCAAAAGTGATGGAATATAATAATGCCTAGTTTTATTTACCGGGGATTAGAAAGCACGAAGGAAAATTCATTAAAAATTCTTGCCGCTAGTTGATTGCGTAAGCGCAAAATACTTTCTCTCTTGTTCCAAACTTAGAAATCTCGTGAGAAAGGGATTCTTGCTTTGCTATCAATAACAAGTGAAAGCGAGACTTGCGAATTTTATCTGCAGCTGCTTACCCGATTCATAACGATACGTCCAAAGTTTTTCCTAGTTAGCTTCCCAAGAGAGTAAAGTTTTTCCAGTTGAAAATTATTATTTTTAATGCGAAGAAATTGGCTGCATTCTCTAAGAGGATATTGCATTATATTATTTTACACATATTTTTCCTAGTTAGCTTCCCAAGAGAGTAAAGTTTTTCCAGTTGAAAATTATTATTTTTAATGCGAAGAAATTGGCTGCATTCTCTAAGAGGATATTGCATTTTATTATTTTACACATATGTACAGTGTATACTTTCTCACGAGACTTCCTTGCTAGGGAATAATCGTAATTATTGCCTTGGATTGAACTTACGTCAAAGACTTTAAATGGTTGGATGGGAACAGGCATCTCCTACTAATGATACGAGGAATATCGCAAGTATAAACTATTCTACCAACGTTTTTGTTTTCATTAACTGAATTTACAATATGTATTGTGGTGAAATATATTTTTGAACTCATATGCGAATCCTGTCTTATCGTTCAACTTTCTACCATTTCAGCTTCTAATACTAATGAAAACCATATAGCTAATCAATCATGCATGCACGCACAATTCCACATTTGGCAACTTCCATATGGCGCTTTAACACGTGACTGCTCCATTGCTTTTTCAATATTCCTTTATTTCATTTTTTAATCTGACATATAATCATCAGTCATTTGGAAGGAGAGCTGCGTCGTCTCTATTCATTATATTATATTGGTGAAATTGATCATCAAAACTGAGAGAATCAGCTCAAAAATAGCATCCAATGTATTAACTGATCATATTAGGAGCGCATTCAGCTAATTCAGTCACTAGATGTACATACCTACATACATTTTGTTAAATATTTTTGGTGACTGAAATTTGTATTTGTTGGAAAAAGGCATTTGGCAACCGGAGGAAAATGTGAACATGTTGAGAAATAACGTTTCGTGCAATTGCATTATTACCTTGGCGTCCTACTTTCCGATTTCTTAGTTTTAAAGGAGCTGAAATGATTTGATATTATGTTATATTTACGTACAGCCGGTTTTACATTGTTAGTTCACACAATTTAATTAGATGTAATTAACTCTAATAGGTAACGTAATACGAACTGGAAAAGAAGTGTATTCAATTAAATGAGGGACTGATACAAGATTTTCTGATTTTCTGCAATGCTTACTGCTTAGACTTGGCAGTCAAGTCTTGACTTACGCAAGTAAAAGTAGCCAATTAAATACAATGTAGCATGCCTCACACACGATGTCTCAAGTGAGCATGAAGTACATAGGTATTTACATTTACGTATAAAATGACTATTTGATTTTTTAACAAACAGATAAAAAATACTTACACATATGCGTTTTGTACTGTAATGAGACGTTTTTTATTTGAATTCCTTCATTTTTACCAATTTACTTTGATTTTACCGTATAATAAGGATCTAAGAAAGTGGTTAAATGTCATTTAGGATTTGTCTTTTTGGCATACAATATGCCTATTCTAAATACCTAGTTGTAGTATAACAATTTTGCCCCGGTTATATGTATGAACATGAAGCAAATCTCAAATCTGGACAAACTTTTGAAATATGTTGCTATAAAATAATTCTTTTTGATAAGTTGCCTTAGATTTTTAGAGCTCTGCAAGATAATTTATTTGAAGGAAAGTCACAAATTTTTGCAAACATTAAATTGCTACGATGCTGGTTTAATATTGCATAAATATTACATGCATGCTGCATTTTTGTATCTCCGTCAATAGTACCATAACCTTAATCAATCAGTATTAACGTACCCTGAGCTAATGGTGTAATGTTTTTCAGACCCATTTTAATATTTTATGACAATGCTAAGCTCTACTTTCCAACAAGCTCTCTCGAAATAAAGCCATAACGTTTTGGAACAAGGACGTGTAGTGTAGATATACATATACCTAATCAATATGCTTGCATCTGTACATATTACAGGTTCTCCCAGTTAGTTTTTCCGAGTCAATTTAATTTTTCCAGGAAACCCGACTTGCGTAAGCAGTATCAATTAATATCTACGAGTGATAAAAGATTCCATTAAAATATGTGATTAGGATTTTCTAGGGAATCCTACGTAAAATATAGGTTCAGGTTATAAAGCTTTGGAAGGGCGATAAGAAAAATACAGTTCCAAATTTTCTAAAAAAAACACTCGAAAATACAAACACTGGAAGAAGATAAACTCGTTGATAATAGTATATAGTCATGAAGAAGGACACGATAATATAATAAAGACCATGACTATAAGGTGCCTTACATTAGTGTCCGGATCAAGTTCTTTTGAGTGATATGATCTCATAAGGGCTGAGACATTTTCTCGGTGATGTTTTTCCTTGCTAAAATTGTGGATTTCTATTAGCGATGCGTGTAAGAAACGGCTAATATAATATTGCGAAAATTGTCTTATATATTGCGCCGTTCGAGTATGCCCTTGCTAGAAAAGAGGAGGTTTATAGCTTTCGAGTACTGTTTGCCCTGTGTATGTATACTGTGTCTTGTGAAATCCTTCAAATTACTCCCACTTTGACAATTAACTTAATGGGTCGCTTTGTGTGCGTGTCCTTCGTTTTCAAAAAAAAAATATTCGCAACATAAGATATGTAGACACAAAATATATGTATTAGTAATGGTTTGGGATCATAAAATATTTTGCTCACAACTCATAAAAAAGGGTGGAAACAAACCAAAAGTAAAATCTGGGTCTGAATATGAGTCAAGCTGAGTTTGTGTTTATTGTAAATTTTTGTTTGTAAGGTTGAGTGATTAAAAAACGTAAGATCATATATTTTTTGAACTGCGTATACCAGAAAACAAATTCAAACGTGATTTTTATATTCGATTGTTAACTTTCAAAGGATAACTTCTTAAAATGTTTAAAACACTTCGTCTTAAAGAGATACACACTATCACAAATATGTCTGCAAAACATCCGGTACACAAAGCATTCGCTGAGTAACAGTCTGTATGCTTAAGGGGCAGAAAAGGCAATTACTTAATGGTCCGAGGCCAAACGAAATGTTGCTTAATTTCATATTGGTTGACCAAGGGTCGGGGTGAACTCAATCTGTCATTTTCAAGGATGGGTCCAATTGTACATTAATATCCGAAAGCGACAAGTAAAGATTTCGTCATTTTCTATTAGAAAATTACTCCCTTTGCTAGAGAAAGCAACTCAATTTTCCTCCAATGCTCTGTAAAAATATATTTCGTGGGCGTGATTTTTGTGCGTGAAGAAAATCGTACTTTCCTATGCAAGTTTTCATCTCCGTTCTTCAGCATCAGCAGAAAAAACACTAGATGCATTTTAAAACTAACAATAACAACAATAATTACGTATTATCTGAATGATTTGTATTTTATTTCTCGTTTTACTCGTGAAATAAGCTACAGATAAAAGCAAAGTATGTACATACAATCTTCAATGCTTGTCAATGAAATGAAATAAATGAAAGCGTTTGTAATCTCAAATAAAATTACCATTGCTCGCTCTTGAAAGTGTAAATGTTTAAAAACAGTCTGGAAACAAACATGGATAAAACAAGGTCTAAATTAGTATGAAAAAGATTTCACTCAATATACTTTAATTTGATTTGATAATGAGATCAAAAACCATTATCTCCTTACAAGGGTATCTGTGTAACTTTGGATGAACTATTATAGCCCTGGAATACAATTACGTAATTTTTTTAGATCCATCTGAAATGTGATACAGAGGGAAATGAAAAGTTGAACATTTGAATCGAAATCCCAAGCCACCTTTACCGTCCAACAAGGCATTCAGGATTCATTTCAATGGGTTATTTTATCTGAATAACTCTTCAGGGTAAACGCAATCCCGTTCAAATTCCTCACGGAAAGAAAAAAGTAAATCGATACGGCAAAACACAATATTATGCTACTACGCAATCAAATTGTATTTTCCATTTCCAGACGTATTTGAATTCAAGTCCCGTTTCAAACCCTTCACTATAACTTTAACAAAGTTCAGAAACCATCAGTATGGGTTTAACTTTGTGGAAAAGCTTTAGCTAGAGAATTGGTTTAAAAAGATGGTCGATGAAGATTGATGAACCTATGAATTGAATTGAGTAATGGATTTTCTAGACATACATATGTATGTAAGTGTCTAGAAAAATGTGCAATGTACACTTGTGCAAATTCTGAATGAAGTTCTTTATAGTATTTCTAGTGATTCATTTTCAGACTCTATAAAAAGTTGACTTTAGCCAAAACACTCAAGAGAGCTCGGTTGCATAACCTTCACCTTGCCTGAGGTGGGCATCTGAAACTCGGATATATGCCGTTGTATTAAACGGAATAATGAAATAAGTTTATGTTCACCAGATATATATATGTAAATATGATATTAGACTAACGCAAAGTATGCTATACTTTTATTGCAACTATTTATTTATGTAAACCGACACTATGAATTAATACTGTAGCAAAAAGTACTTGCCTTAAACCTTAAAAATATAGTATGAGTCGAAATGAAAAAATTGCAACATTGTTTATCTAAATACCGGAAATGGTCTGTTTTTAAAGGTGTGAGAACTGCATTCAAGAAAAGTAGGTACATACTTCTCTCAGCTTATACGTATATTTATCTACCCACATTTTTGCACATCTGCTGATGAAAGACATAAATACCTGGTGCACCTTTGATGAAGTTTACAAGTTAGTTACCCGACTTACATCTCTCCCCGTCACCTTATTTACCTCAAAAGGGACTACCACGGGTTTGAACTCAACACGGGAAACGATTAAGTATCCGCTTTCGGACGGGAAAATGCACATAGGCAATAACAAAGCTTATTGCCTGTCGCATAAAAATGACACACGCCACATATCAGTAACAAGTGCCATTCCGACTTCCTTCCTTCAAAGGTTTACTTACACCTTTCAAAAAATCTTGTGATTGAAGTCTGCAAAAAATAAACTTTATCGTTATCTCTTACGTTTCTCTATTCTTTCAGTCTTTCATTTTCACCCGTCGATGATACATGAGCTTGAATGTGACAAGTTTTGAAAATGAAACATTCAAAGACCCTTTTCGGATTTTTTGCAATCTGCCTTGCTACTTTGGAATTATGTGATGGAGTGAAGGTGGATGTAGATTTACGATTGTCGAATGAGCAAAAGAAAGTTCTAGATAAGGTAATTAAACTGACTGAGTAAATTGCCTAATATATATACAAACATATTTTGCCGTTTCAACATTAATTATTTTTGTTTCGCAGTTTAAGAAAATCATGATTCCCAAAGTACCCCATAAGTTTCATTTTCACCCGTCGATGATACATGAGCTTGAATGTGACAAGTTTTGAAAATGAAACATTCAAAGACCCTTTTCGGATTTTTTGCAATCTGCCTTGCTACTTTGGAATTATGTGTGGGAGTGAAGGTGGATGTAGATTTACGATTGTCGAATGAGCAAAAGAAAGTTCTTGATAAGGTAATTAAACTGACTGAGAAAATTGTCTAAAATTACAAACATATTTTGCCGTTTCAACATTAATTATTTTTGTTTCGCAGTTTAAGAAAATCATGATTCCCAAAGTACCCCATAAGTATATGCAGGAAGAAATATATCTAATTCGTTGGCTTCGAGGTTAGTAAATACACACACGCAATACATGAATTATATTCTTTTTCACTTTCGCGTTTCAGCAAGAAATTTTGATGTGAAAAGGGCAGAAGAATTTCTTCTACAGGTAAGAACTTTTTAACGAATGTTTTGTGTTTGACATAAATAAAAAACTTCCTTTTCATTTCTGACATTTAGAATTTACGCTGGAGGAAACAAAATAAGGTATGTAACATAAAATGGGCTCATTAACTCGCAAATTAAAAAGTACGTGATAGTTGAGTTTGCATGATGTAACATCTGCCTTTGAGCAAAGTTGATTTTTAAATTCATGTACCTAATTAATTTTTAGATGGACACCATTCATACTGAAGACTTTGGAGCAATTCCATCCGAGTTTCCTCACCACATCGATGCAGTGTAATTTTCCATTTTAATAGCAAACTAGTTCCTATTAACATTAAAGAATTTTTATGTACTTCTGTTATTTTGAAATGTAAATGCAGCTCAAGGACCGGTCAACCTGTCATAACAGCCAGCCTCTCCAGTAATTGGGATATTAGAAATGCAGTGGTGACGGGAAGGATTAAGCGCGTCTTGCGATACATGGATAGAGCAATGGATGAAGCGCAAGGAATCTTGAGAAAAGTACAACTAGAAGGAAAAAACGTAAGTTGAGTGATAATATAATTTGGATGATTATGGCTTCGCTATTCAAGCATATTTTTGGCTATATTGCAGGCAACTCAGTTTATATTTATAATGAATCTCGGTCACTTTAATGTTCCTCAACATGCATGTCCACGCTGTAAGTTGAGCTACAATATTATCTTTTTTTAAAAGTAGCTACTTGTTTTGAATGATAAATGAAAAATAATATGGAATTTTTGACATCTGAATTTAGGCGTAACAAGTATTCTTGAATTTGTCACTTCTTATGAAAGTAAGCTAAACTTGCCATACGCTTTAGCAAACAAGCAAATATAAAACTTATATTTTATATGTATGTCTTATTTTTCCAGATCACTTTCCTGGGATGGCTGACAGAATAATGTTGATTCAGAGTAGGTATTTACTGACTTCAAACTTTTCGTGCAAGAAAAAGCCTTGCTGATTTTTAATTTTGTTGCAAATAGCCCCACCAGTGTTTGATACGGTAGCAAGACTTGTTCGAGAAGCGGCTAGTCCCGCTACAAGAGAGGCGATGAAAATATACGGTCTGGAGCCCAAAGTCTGGAAAAAGGCTGTATTGGAGTTAGTATCGCCGGATCAGTTGACGGCCGAGTTTGGCGGAACAAAGCCAGACAAGCCGCCTAGAATTTAATTCGAAATATTTTTATCTATGAATTTCCAAAAATGTTTAACCTGCAATTTCAGTGTGTAGTTTTAATATACAAAAGGAGAAAAATAAATATGAGCTTTTAATAATTTTCTTAATACATTTGCCTTTTAGATTTTTTTACTTTAGTGGTATGAGGTTTTCTTTGTGAAAAGAGCTTTATTAAACTCTTTTCGCTTCAAGTGCTTGTCTTATGCTCTCTATGAAAGGAAGTCAAGAAACTAGAATTGCACCAAGGTCTTCCTCAAATGTAATTTTATTTTCCTATTCTAGCCTGCGAACGAAGCCACGAACATTTAGAAAATTCTCGATTTACCTTTGGTCTAGAATGTGCTTGCTCTTTGTCATTATTTTCCCATCCAAACGTGATAATGTCTGAAACGACCCCTTAAGCAAGCACTTAAATGCCTATTTAATGCTCACGCATAATTTGATCATCCCATTTCGCACATACACTTCAAAGTTGATTCTTGTCTTGTGTATAACCAGTAGCCAAGATCTAATTTTGAGGTGAATTTCTTCTACGTATATCCCATTTTGTTCACAACTTTTCAACAAATGATTTTGTAAGGTCGACTGAGAATATGTTGGATTATGTTGATAAAGGCTACAGATAGAGCTGAGTTCTATCTTATAACTTGGTCTTAATTTAATTATTGGATAAAAGCTTTGGTAGTAGCTCTGTCAGAGAAAGTTATGAGATCACTAAGTTGCTATTTTAAAGACAAAAAGGGATCTCCTGTATACCATTGCTTTTTTGTTTCCAAAATGGAAAGTAGTGGTCTAATTTTGTTGAAGCAAAATTCATACTCCATTTATATCAAAAGTCACTAATTGTTCATCCTAATCTTACAAGATTTCGCAGCGAGTATTTCTATACTTCTCAAGCCTTGGCAAGATAGGTAGCACTTTTATTTAAAAGGCACCGAAACATTTATTTTATATCAGGACTGAATGTCAAAAGAAGTCGCCGTAATATCTATCATAAAAATAATGTTCCAAAACTACAGATTTTTTATTTATTTAATATACCTATGTTAGTTTAGAATATAAAGTTGAAAGTTTTAAGACTAATAGTTATTCTCATGAAGAACGCTTAAGCGGAATGCTATTTTAGGAAATTCATTTTTACATCTACAAAACGCTGATTTTCCCATTCCTGATACATATTTACCTATGTGTTTATAATATGAGGGGCTGGACAAATACTTCATTTGTCAGAAATACCTCAAGCTTTTAAACATAAAAATATGCATGTCGCGAGAAATATATCTGACTTTGTCTGTAACAACGCGATAACAAGCTTTTTGAAACTTTCTACACACACGCATGGGTAAACATACAGCCAAAAATCTCTCAAATACTTTTTACAGAACTACCCATTTAAAAACTAAACCTTAATATGCCATGATATTAGGTACTACTATTGCTAAATTGTATACAAATTGTTAACACAAAGTAGTTGATCTGTGGGATAGTTGTACTATTCCACGTTTGAGTAAGGATTTATAACGTACACAATTACATAAAGTTTTGATTTGAAGAGCTTTCGGCTCTTCGGAAAAATATAATTTCGTGGCTATTCTTCATCACCTTTTGACTTTACCCTATAATTTTGTTACAAAAAACTTTTACAAATTGAACTTTGAAGTGTGTTGCATTTTATTAGATAAAAGTGTAGACTAAATCGAAGTTCCTTGATGTTGATCCAGTAAATGGCGGTTTGATGCTGAATAGAGTGGATGTGTTTTCCGGAATTCTGTCAGACTCATTGAACCATGAGTCAAAGTCAGGTGCATCTTACTATAACATATGAATGCAAGGAATTGCAGGAGATAAAGGATGCTTTTAATAAAGTAATCACTTTCATGATTAATTTATGAGCCACTTCAAAGAAGCCTTTCCAGATAAATACGTTCAAGATGATATGCTATAGGACTATAACTGCATACAATTTGCATTGTTAGCTTTGGCCCTCCAAGCCTCTTCCATTTTTCATGAACAATGAATGCAAGCACTTTTCACTGTCAAAGTAGGATTGAGAGGGAGGATGTATTCCGTCAGTAAGATTTATAGATGAATTTTAAACCAAGGTCTCGATAAAATGGAATAACCTCATGCCCCTTGGTACTTTTTTAAATGTCGAGTGTTTTCCTTCAAAGTCGTACGATTCAATTTGAGTTCTTGCACAAATGGCAGCTGCCTTAATAACCGGAGGTCTTCAAAAAGCTGAACCTCAGTAAATATTTTTCGTTCTTTATAAAAAAATGGCATATTGACATTTGACACGCTCTTATGGACATTTACACCCCAGCAATGTTATTGTCACATCAACGTATTGGACATGCTATCATATTATGTAGCTTCAAAAACTGTTCTTCTGTACTTTTAACCTTCTGCTCTATTCCATCGCAACATTACAACATGTATTTTGGAGTTAAAACAGCAATTGAAGACAGAAAGCAATTTTTGCTGCTGTAAAAGTCACCACTTTCTTTCTGACATGATCGGCCACCTTACCTCATATTTCCTGGATTTTTCACTACTTAATCCAATATACCCTGGTTTTATCACGCAAGAATTACTTTCTCAGGGAAAGTGTAAAGATAAAGATAAAGCGCGAGAGAGAGAGAGGATTTTTTTTGTTTTAGAGAATGATGAAGCGGGTAGCCTGTCATTACTCTGAACGCTGCATGGATCCCGCAGCACGCGGAGATTCCTTACTGAAAGTATTATAAAGGAAAAGTGTTAAAGAGTACACCAAGTTTGAAACTCCAAAACACTCCAAGATCCGATCGGTACGAAAAAAAATCTTCCATTTATCATCATCGACCTTTCCCCTAACCTCACCCGGGGGAAACAAAATGAAAGGCTGTTTTTTCGTTTACAACAGAGGCAGTCTGAGCAACGAAGACCTCATAATAGCGGATGTACAATGTAAAACTAATACCTGCTGGAGAAAAAGTATTCCACCCGGAACGACTCTATGTATGAATCCTTGCAACTTCTTGGAAGCCACTATTCCAACTGGGCTGAAACAGTCCATGAAAAATCTGGAGAAGGGAAAGAATGAAGCACGTACCATGCTTCCGACAGCCCCTTTTGTCCCTTCCATGCGTCCTGGAACTTGCACCAAAAACTCACAAGCAAAGAAATACTTTAACGTGATGTGGGATCCTCGAGTGTTCCGCGGCGAGCCAACGCCATACAAGACTCAAACTAGAGAAGACAGATGCAAAAAGGAGCTGGACATGAATCGTTGGCTCAACTTTCGAAGGGACATGAAAAGCAGGATAAAAAGGAAAAAGGAGCGAGAAGTGCAGTATTTGGAGAAAGGCGGTGATCCATCAGGAGGAATTGTGTATCCAAGCGTTCGCATCGACAAAGAGCCCCTCAGCTATAGAAGCTTCGTCAACTTCCTAGTGGACCAGTCCGAAAGGCCTCAGGGCGTTAGCAGAGGCCAGGGGACTGCTGATGATGAAGACTTGTTTGGAGAGGAGGTGAAGAAAAAAGGAGTCAACGTTTTGACTGGGAATCACGACCAAACGCAAACACACATGGAGCCGTGCAAGCTGGACACGGAGGATTACATTATTCAAACGTTATCGCAGAAGGTGCCAGAGCAGTCATTGCTGGAATGCTCGGAGGAAGCCGATCGAGAAATCCTTCGCAAACACACATGGAGCCGTGCAAGCTGGACACGGAGGATTACATTATTCAAACGTTATCGCAGAAGGTGCCAGAGCAGTCATTGCTGGAATGCTCTGAGGAAGCCGATCGTGAAATCCTGCAAGGAGAAAGGAATCGCTATGAGACGGTCTTCTTGTTCCGCAGATGGCAGCAGCTGAAGGAAGAGCAGTGGAGGCAATGGCTGTATCAGTGGAACGAGATTAGAATTGATGCTATTATAGAAGAAAACCAAGAATTGGAGGACAAGGCGGAAATAATGGGTGTGATTGGATTCGCACAAAGTGCCATGGAGTCATGCTTTAGTGAAACGGCCCGAGCGTTGAAACAAGACGGTTTTATTAATGAGCACGGAATCCCGTATGAAGATATGCGTGAAATTGAAGGGGAATTTGATACGGGACAGGAGACGCAGAGGGCTTTAGGATTAAAGAACAAAATGGCCAACAAGATCCTCTCGAGCGTGGTGACCCAAGCCGTGGTGCAGCGGTTTGCGGCCAACATGCGTAACAAAATGGGCAGGCCGCATGGAACCTGGGTCAAGAGGAGACAATTCAAGAATGCCTCCGTCGCGTATGACCTGGACCTCCAGAAATACCTGGAAGGTAAAAGATGGATCGGGAGACGGTTGGATAAGTCGTTGGGATCTGAAATCATAAGGAATATTAGAACTGACATCCATTTCGGCCAGTTTTACGAAAATGATGACGGGGACGAGCCATTAATGCCCCGAAGAATGTTGTATGAGTTGCATGATTTGACAAAGCTGATAAATATTGGAAACCTTCAGGACGTGGAACCCACCTCCGCACCTCCGCCCACGCGGAATGCGTCAGGGACGATACGGAGTGCAGATAACTTGTTTCAAGTTCCAAAGAAAAGCGGAGCCCCAGAAACGCCGCAGAAAGGGACGCGGGCGGAATCTATGATGGAGGACTTTTCAATTCTCTTCACGAGAAAAAGTAGTTGGGAAAAGGAGCATTTCAAATAAATAGCAAACAGCGAACTGATCGAGGCAAAGATATTTTGTAGAATGCTCAAAAGCATAAATAAATAGGTCATTATCTAGTAGAGAACTCTTTTTAGGAGAAAAATATGTAGGTACTTTAGTAAAATCCTCGGAAAGTGGAAAAATGTAGAACTTTGAGTTGTTTCGTCTAACTGTGGTAGAGAAAGTTGTAGATTTATGGAGGAAATTAGTCTCATAATTTGTAGCATTTCTCATTCACTCAAATTTTGTTTATCTTTTATATTTCGAGGGAAATGCGGTGCATCCTAGGTTAAATAGGAAAAAAGTTTTAGAAGATCTGCTGGATTGTAAACAATAAAAAATATAGGTATAGTTTGCTACTGGGAAAATGTGCGGGGGATTTATTCCAAGAAAAAATTTGATTCAAAGAGACAGATAGACAGAGGAGTATTAGAGCAAAGGACTTTTTGTGAAAAATGGGAAAACTGTAAGAAAAATTAATAACAAGATGTCACACAATAAAGGTAAACACAGATGTAAGATAATTGAAAAAGTTTGAATGTTGGGCCATTGGGAAAGAGTGTGGAAGCATAAAATTGGAGCATTTCCCACGTCTGCAACACAAAGCTTTTGTTCTTAAATGAGAATGGGATTCGCGGAATGCAAATTACGAACGATACCTTTTGCTGAAAATTAGTTCGAGGAAAGCATAACGTGCATAATACCAAGATTTTTTTGTTTGACCATTTAATGACTGAAAAACTCATAGCACACGTGCTATAGAGGTTTTAGAGCTAATTGGATTTTTTCCTTGAAAACATAGATCAATGGCCAAGCAGGAAATTAGACAAAGTCTACCAACTCAATTTAGGCAATTTAATGATAACTGACTAAACGAATTTCAAATTATTTTGCCATCACTGCCGTGGGTGCGGCGCGTGTACACAATTATATGATTTAAATTTCGCCACTTGTCACTAAAAAATACTCAATTTTCTCTAGTGCCTACATATATAGCCTACGCTTTTTTTGAGAGTGGGCGAGATGACATCCGAGAAAAGCAACGTTTTGAGACCTTTTCGATTACAAACTTTAGTTTAAGGTTTATAGAGAGAGTTTCTTTCGACCCATGAGCCTATATTGCTTTTGAAGACACATTTTACATTAAAGTTTAAGGTTTATGTTACTCAGAAACACACACAAAAGTGCAAAAAATGAGTCTTAATGGGTTTCAAACCATGTCTTATAATTTCCGGAGAGGATTATGCCCTTTTCTCTTCGTTGGAAAGCTAACCGGCGCTACGCTCTTTCCATTCTCAGCCATTCTGAAGTTTCACAGGAGTCACGACTCTCTCTTAAAATTCTCATACGTCTCATCGTCATCACTTTTGCCAATTCTCTTGACCCTCTTCAACTTTGCATTTTGCGTGGTAAATTTTTGGGGCCAGTTTGTAGAGCTGCGGGGGAGAAGCTCCAGCATCACAGCATTTGACATTCTCAGCGCGTTCATAATGCCGGCTTTCACACTCACTTCGCTCTTCACGTAAAAAAAAGATTTATTAATGAATCAGCAAGGCAGGTCATGTCATTTTTTTCACAACTTTTTTTCAATTCCCACAGATACTTGTACTTTCTCTCAAGGGCACGACGCTTCTCCGAAGTTGTTCAGGAGTTTACAGAGACCTGCAAGGAATTGACATGCTGTAGCAGCACTGACCTTAGCTGCTTTCCAAGATTTAGTCTGCTCATGACGTCCTTCATGTTTGGTGTTTGTATTCTTGAAAACATTCTGTTTGACATCCAGCATTTCAAATATAAAGACTTGGACGGGAAATCCGTGCTTGAGAAGTATTTCATTCATGACGGAGAGTATTTTGTTAAAATTCTCCCGTTCCATCCCGCCTTTGCCATTGTAGCTGCCGTGGGCAATAAGCTGATGACGTACGTGGAAGTGGCTAGTGACACATTGGTCATGGTACTGTGCCAGGCCCTGACGCTACTGGCTAGAGGAGTTCATAAATATCTTAAAAATGAGCTCCATGTCCGCGAGGCTCTATCAACTGTGGAAACTACCACCAGGAAGAAAGTTAGCCAGATTCAATCCAATCAGATTGATGCGGGTGAAAGTGTAACATTATTTAAATTTGCTAGTTTTTAGAAAGCTTTCATGAATTTGTTATGTTACAGAAGTCATTATCAAGAGGGTGCTTAACCCAATGCCCTGGGAGAAAGTTCGGGACGATCTTTTGAAGCTGAGTAGGCTTACGGAGAAAGTCAATAATTTCATTTCCCCTTTAATATGTGCCTGCTTGGCCTTCAACACTAGCTGCATGACATTCCAGTTGTTTAACTGGCTAAATCCAAGTCCCATTACCGCCAG
>JAHZMY010002954.1:0-14406 GCA_027743915.1 Seira sanloemensis | reverse complement strand
TGGGAAAAGTTAGGTCGGGATGAAAACTGCATATTACTCAACAGCAAAAAATAAGTTGAGTTGAGATGTGAGTAAAGGACGGGGATGAGGTAAGACGAGGTCACTGGTTTTAGGAATCCATATGTATCTTTCTTACTCATTTTCTCTCCAGCGTTTGAGCTACATTTTATTTAAATAGAAAATGATATATTCAGTGCATAATGTGAATGTGGAGTAGAGTCAATAATAATGTTAGAAACTTAACCCTTGTGAGATTGTGGAAGGTGGAAAGAACGTGTATTCAATTATGCAGCCTACGCTAGGTAAATTGACATAATTGATTGATTAAAAACTTGGGCTTTTTGAACTGCGTCAATCTACGGAAATAGTAGAGAAAAAGGTTGGAGATGACAGGTGCATGTGAGCACAACGTGCCTTGGCTGTTATTAGGCTAATATCTAGTTGTTCTTATTCTTCAATTTACATATATGATGATTTATACCAAAAAAAACTTTTTTAATATTCCAATTTTACTCGTGAGTTCATAGAATACGAATACTAAACAGTATTTCTTTCTAATTTCCATAAAGTATGCAAAAACTTATGTTAGCTCTTGACTAAAAATCGTTTTTCCGATGATGTTTAAATTAGCCAAATTTTAGGTGAAATTAAATATAAGTGTATAGTATTTGCACTTTTCGACTTTTCAAACTCCATCATTGCCATAATTGACCTCGAGACTTCCAACAAGAAGTGTTTTAAAAGACTTTCAGCGTTGTCAGTTACGACTAGGTAACAGAAGATAACAAACATGAAGAGAGCATATAAATAATTGCAAATATTAATTATGACTATGAAGAAGTTCTTGGTATAATGTGACAAACTTTTTCCAATTATAAAATTGATGCTTTGTGTTTGCTTTCCGTTCGAGTTTACTTTTTCTCAGTGCTCTTGTGTCTTCAAGCGGTAAATTAAAAGGCATCGTGTAATATTGTAAGAAAGATGAGTATGTAAGCAGAGAATGACATTTATTTATCATTTTTTTTGCAAAAAGTACTTCCATTAATTCGGTTCTATAAGTTTTCAAGAAGTCATAAGAATTCATATTCCATGAAAAATGTATGTATATGAAGGTGTATAACTACAACAAAGCAGGTTTTCGCGTTAAAACCTTCTTTGCTAATTAAATTGACTTTTATTGAGTCTTGGTATTATTTTTCAGGTAATTTATAACTGTAATATACCAAATATTTTCTGTCAAATCGCACAACATAATATCTGAATAAAGATTTTTCTTTCAATCATTAATTAGCTTAACACATACACAACATTAACAACATAATACGCGACTAGCAAACACACAAAAGAGAATTCTGAACATCGACGAATTGTCGACGAATGGAATTAATAATCTAATATATTTTCAATAAATCGTTCCAATAAATACTTCAGAGCAATGTCTTTCCTTTATGAAACAAGAAACTACTTCAAGGTTTTTGAAATGAAAGAAGCAAGAATGAAAAAATCTATATCCACGTCTTGAAATTAGTACACAACACTACAAATACTGCAATTCAAATAATCAAAATCTGTTTTGATGAGGAAAAAATACTAATTATACCCCGGCACTCTCTCAAGAAACATTTTCCTTAACGGATGATTTAGAAAACCAACTCAGTCGTCATCTTCCATATTATATACTATTTGAAGCTGGTTCGCAATTTCTCGATCAGCGACCTCCTCTAGGTTTCGCGTCAAGTGGTTGATCTTATCCTGAAATCTGGTACAGTCTTCCCTGGATCAAAATGTGGATTTTATTGACAAGTTTCACAACGTAAAAGTCGAATACAAGCTACACCAATTAAATTTTCAAAAATGTACCTCGTAAGTTTCAGGAGAATCCTGGCTTCCACACAATCCTCTCTTTCACAGGGAGAGTCGTCTAAATTTCTGGTCGAATCCATTAAAATTCCCAAAGTAGTAGTCTGGACAACTCCACTGTTTTGTAGCGAAGGCCCCACGTCCGTTTGGGAAGCAGCACTTTCGTCATCCAGATATACGGGGTACAGCTGCCACAAAATATAAAAAATATGTATACTAAAAGTTCTAAATATAAAACATGTAGCAGCTTCAACATAAAATTGAAGACAAACCTGCGACATTTTTATGATGCAGTCGCATCGCGGACAGCTTGCTTCCAAAAATTCGACGACGTAATGGGACTTGCCCCTACAAAAGTAAAATTATCAAGTTCAACAAGGCCCAATTTCTAACCAATCGTTTTAAAAGACTTACTGAGACAGTCTCTTCCTCGGCTTCGCCGTTATGCAATCCCTGTGGATCAAATGTCCACATGGAGGACACACAATTTCGGATGAGTTCTCACGATTGCGTCTTGCGGAAGGGCCTGGAGTTGGAGGTGGTGTCGGCAGCAAGGCGCGTTCATTGCTTGACCCGCCCTGGGTCGATCCAAAAGGGTATTTGCAGACCGGACACTTCATCATGTTGAACAGAAAACGCGAATTCAATTGACTGCAGAAGATAAGCGAAACACTTGGGACGGGACCCTTCTCACGGTGGCGAAAGAAATGAAGTGAGCGTGGAATGCTGACGTGTCTATGAACATCAGCTAAATGGTCCAGTAAAAGAGTTTATTATGAGATACGTATACATGAACCCACTCTCGATGAATCTTGTAATATCTAAGTATTAAAAATCACCTAAAGAGATGAAATACGAATACATGTTTAACCAAATCTTTATATCCTTGTATCTTACAAAATTAACATAAATTGCTTAAATCAGAACTGTGAGAGATCCACTGCAATGTAATGATGTGAGAGACTCTATTTATAAGTATGTAAATCTAACTTTAGCTTTATCGGAGGCGACTTGCTTCAGACCGATCATCACTATCGTCCTCAACTTGGCACGTGACTTAGATAAAGGGAGAGAGGCTGCATAGGAAATGAAATTTAATTAAGCAGTATGAAAAAAGCTAATGCACTCCACGAATTTACCAAAGGTCAACGAAGCCTGTTCTCGATAAACATTTTTTAGTCACCGGAATTATCATAAATTATATGAAAGTCGATTCGGAGAAGTCCAAACCTAATAACGTGATAACCTTGTATCCAATCAAAAAGGGAATACATTTCAGGCTAATTTCTTTCATCAACTTTTTTTGTATTCGTCATATTTTGCTGGGTTTATGATGTATTAATATGGAATATATATATACAGCAAATCTATTTAGCAGCAAAATGGATTTTTGACAAATAAATGTCTCAGCGGTTAGATTACATATACCCAAAATTATTCCTTCCACTATGCATCAGGGCAAAAGAAGATCCCTTCAGTCAAATGAAAGCTTCATCATGCACCAGCTAGAAAAAATTGGACCTGAATCTGGATGTAAAAAAGTTCCATTGCCATCACGTTTCCCAATTGGGATGTCATCCGAAGTAAAAGTGTGTGTCAAAATCAACTTTTTAGAACTCAACTTGCTGCGTGCTCAATTCTCCATATTACTCAAGAGAAAATGAATTTGCTTAATGAAATTTGAAACCGTTTGAACGACGCATTTTGTACGTTTCCCGAAAACTCGCCTATACAAAAACTCGCCCTACGATAACTCGCCGACACGAAAACTCGCCTTCAAAAACTTTCATAAAAATAACTATTTTAACGTAAATATTATCAAATCTTTTAAAGGCGAGTTTTCGTGCTGCATTTTGCACTTTGCACAAGGTCATTCACAACTCACAACTCTGGACTCAAAAGGGTACAGCATATGTGCAGATTGCTTTATATTAAGCCTTCATTCCATCCATTCAGCTGACATAAATTTCCCTCTCATCATTTTGTCTGAAAAAATACGACAATAAAAATATTGTTGAAGGTTTAAACTTTATGCGTCCAAAATTGAGGAGGGGGACAGATACCATCTGCATGCGTTATATCTTGATTTCTAGATTATGATTCTCCTGAAAAAGAGGAGCGTATGTTTCTCAAGGCCAGTGAGAAAAAAATGTGTCGGTGGCGGTAGTTTCAATTTCCCTGAGTGCTTTTTACTTTCAGCTCGCTGTTAAGAAGGAGTTATGCAACGACGAATCAATGACATGAGAATCTCTAAAACTGCCTATCTCAAAAGACAACTTTGGAGGGACAAAAGAACTAGATTCGAAAATAGGAAGCCACATTGTACTCAACGACGATAATGCTATAAATCTGTCCACAAACGGAGACTGATGGAAGCAGGTATTGTGTTGTGCAGGGAATCCATCCCATCCACGAAGGAGGGAAGGGATTGACAAGTTATTAAAAATTCGCAGAACCACTGCACTGGAAGAAAGACATGCTTAATGCGATGTGATAAAAAAAAAGACAGATTGAGAGGAAAAATCTAAGTATTTCCATTTTCCCAATCCCCAATGGAAAACCTCTTTTTTCTGTAGGAAGAATAGTTAAATCAAACTCGGAGAAAATAAATATATATATGTATTCTGAAACTTTTTCAAAACTCGGCTTTTGGCTGCAGCTGCAGTCACGGTTCCCAGGCACTAAAGTCCCACTTGGGGGAAAAGTACATGCAACGTGACGGTAGACTATCTGTCTCTCAGTTGTAAAAAAAGTACTTTCCAGGAGATTGTGTGATTGTACCTAACAATAAGTGGACTTTCATTAAAAGCAGGAGGGCATTAACGTAAAGTGAGGTCTTATTTCACTCCTCTTCTCAGTTATAAAAAAAGTACTTTCCAGGAGATTGTGTGATTGTACCTAACAATAAGTGGACTTTCATTAAAAGCAGGAGGGCATTAACGTAAAGTGAGGTCTTATTTCACTCCTCTTCCTTACTATCTGCTGGCAACTCTTTTGTTTGTGAATTTCTTTTTTTCCATTTCATTGCCTCCAAAAAGATATTGTGAGGAACAATGAGGAGCGTCGATGTACCTAAATTTTTCAGTGGAACAATGTGCGAACAATGGGGATTCGCTTTACACCGATTCCTGAGAAAGCGAGGGAGAGAAAAAAATCCTGCCGGAGTGATGGGTGGCCGAACATGGCTCAAAAGGAGAAAGTTTTTTTTCTACCTTCTTCTACTCCTTGGGAAGATCCATTACTGCCTTTTTGCTTTCACTTGTATTTGTCGTGCTACTCGAAGACGGAAAAAATGATTCTTCGCTTTTCTCATTGCCCGAGAAAGTAGCAAAAGCGAATTTGAAAACAGCGATGCAACTTTTATATAAAAAAAAGCATGAGAGTTGTTTCGGATAAAACCCGCTTTTCCCCTTGTCCTCAAGAAAGGAGAAAGCAAATAAAAGGCAGAAAACGCTCCCACAATCAACAACGTTCTCTCCGGATTCATCGCTGAGTCAGGGCTACATAGTAGTCCATGAGAGTGTGTCAGCTTCCCACACGCATCGAGATAAAGAGTGAAAGAACAAAAAATGCCTGCAAATAGCCTTTGCACTACCTCCTCTCCACTCATTCTGTGACAGAATGCAGAGCTGGAAGGAAGGCCCGTGTTCTCTTGTACCCACTGACATATATTTTCACTCGCAGCAGTAGCAGCAGTGTTTCCACGGTTGAAACAATTGCCACATAGTCATCATTGATAATGCGACCATTACGCGCACTATTTTCGTCTCGTGTACTCGAGTGAAAAGTGCAAATAGTGAGTTTTTTTTGTGTGTGCATGAGCGGTTTTTTGCTACAGATAAGTAGACTGAAACAATTACGTACGCAGTACATGGTCCCCACTTTATTGGGAAAATAGCTTCTAGTGTTTCCGCAGTGAGTTACAAGGTCTGAAAAGACTCATTTCGTGGGTAAAGTTCACGCTGTAAATTTAAACGTCAACTTAACACCTTCCGCGAGGAAGAAATTTATTGATGAAAAAAATTACGGAAATAAATCATCTGTCTCACGTTGCCCCGGTGGGTGAAAATAAGTGTAGAGCAATTGAACACTGAACATGGTGTGCCAAATAGAGACTGATTTCTTCTCTCATTCTGGTTGCAACTTGAGGAAAAAATGTACAAAATTTGAGAAAACCTTCGAAACTCAAATAGGATTTGCTAAGCACATTTAATTTTTTTGGCAAGCATCTCATACTCTAAGCATCTTATGACTTACTTGACTTTCCATAAGTTCCGTGTAATGAGTAGTGTAAGAACAAGTTGGACATAATATTAAAAATTAGCAAGTATTTTTGCATTTTACAATCAGTGGACTGAAAAATGTCTCAATCATCGATGCTGAAGATTAACCCAATGGCTAAAAACTCAATTTTCAATTCAGCACCCTTTATAGCAACTACTCATCAAAGTCATTGCGTGAAGACAAAAGAAAGTGTTTCGCAAAAATTTGCGCAATTTGTAGCTATTATAATTATCACCTTGTAAAGCCCAGAATCCGCTCAACAGAGACAGTGAGAGCACATGCTAAATTAAGCAATTTTAATTTCGGTTGTACATATGTAGATGTGCAGCAAGAAAAGAAGACAACAAAATGTTAAAAAATACCAAAGGACTTTTTTCACCTTTTCTTCTCACCCGTGAGTAAACGGTGACAACAATAAAAACAAAACATAGCACTTTTGTGGAAAAAAGTTTTTGTCTCCCACACAGCTGCGCTTTCTAAATTAATACAAAGGAAGAAGACAAAAAAAATTACGCCATGGAGTTGAAAAACGTGAAAAAATTGGACCTCAAGAAGAACAAAATGTACAGAAAGTTTTGTTGCCGGAACCATTGAAAAATTTTTACACACAAGCTGAGATTGGTTGGTGGTGAAAGAATCGTTCCAGGTACTTGTAAATATTTCTATTATTCTTTTGTACTATTCTGTTTCGCGGTTTATGATTATGTTTTTTCTCTTCAAATGCGACGTTCTTTCTTTATGGGCTTCACACGAAGACGGAACAATAGTATTTATGTACCTCAGCTGAAAAGCTTATGTTTCGTCATACGTTTTTTAAAGTTTTTTTATCATATGGGGCAGAACATACTGACAATACGAAGTAATGACAAAAAAGCAGACGTAATGAAATGAAGATTGACGCTGATCAAATTTAAATTGTCGTTCATTACTTTAGAATGACTTTTCCACTTTTCAGGAAAAAGTACTTTTCAATACTTTTTTTTCTTTTACACCTGCTTTACTCCAAAGTTCACCCGGGCCGGAAAGAGGCCTTCTCCTTAATCTCTTGTTCGCGAAAGTAAGCAAGTACGAGTCACGAGAAAACTTTCAATCCAATTTCAATACCAAATTAAGTTCTACGTGATGCCAGAGTTTCAACTCACAATTGCTTTCTCCGCAAGTGGAAAAAACTGTTACAGAAAGATTACCCGCTAAATGACTAATTGGATGAGTCGCAAGGAGCAAACATTGAAATCGTGCTCGTCCTTCACACAAAGAAATCACCAACAATACGTGTCTTTTGAAGAAATAGCCCAATTTATTCTCAAAAAATGCTTTACAAAAACTCCCGTCAAACAAACAATTAGGCAGCATCATAGCTGTACGCTTCTGCTTTATATGACGCCCACACACACGTACAATAGCTTAAATAGACTGGCAAAAAAGGAGGAACTTTCACCTCAACCCAAAGCATGTTTTACATCTTTCAACTTTTTGAAGGCTGGTGGCTGGTATTCAATTGCAAGTTTTCGTAAGTTCAGTAACGTCTGGACGCAAAACAAGCTATATTCTGGCTTTTCAAGTGGCGTTATCCTGTTACGAACGCGTAGAACTCGTAACTGTAACTGTGTTACGTCTCAAATTGAAATTTATGTGAGTTGGGAGAGTGGAGCGTGCAACAGTCATAGACATCGTTAGTGCCTTTTGCGGCCCATTTCAAGCCCCATGTACTTATTACCCACTTGTCATTTAACAATATGCTCCGAGTGTGTCTGCTGTATTTTTTGCACACTCGACTTTGCATGCAGCTGCCTAAGTTGAAATTATTGGAACATAAACTGCACTTATGAAAAATTATCCGGTAGACTTTTCCTCAAATTGTGCTTTCTAGTGCCATATTAATGGTGTGAAATAGAAACGGAAAGCTGAGCATTTTCACATTGCCCCCTTTCTTCGACGGTAGTTAGCATGGTTTTTTTGCAAAAAAAAACATGATAAATTCATTGTATGCCACAATTTCTCCCAACGTACAAGTTCGTGCTCTTGCTCTATTAAAAAGTGAAAAGTTTTGAGAAACTTGTGAGAGCCTAGCGATATCGCATAATTAAGGGAAAGTAAGCCAAACGTACAGCAGCAAATCCCAGGGAAAAGTTGGGAGACTCCACTCAACACATGCATTTACATACATATTTGAGTAAGTGAACGTCGTTATTTTTCCCAGAGAAGCAATAAATAAATTTCCTGATGCAGCTTACAAGGACCTACATATTTGTATTATATAACCCGTTATGTCTTTTTGTTCAAAATAGATTGACAAAAATCCAATTAGTTTGCGCGTGGCCAGCATCAGGAAAGGAGGAAACAACTCTGTGTCTTGGATTAGTGGCGGTGGAAGTAGCCCCCACTTTCCATTGTCTCAATAAATTTTGTGAGCTTTGTAACTTTTCAAAAAAAATTGAAGAAAAATCCCTTTGTTTGCAAGGCAAAGAGCACGCAGCACGTTAAAAATTCATTGTGGCTGTGTAGTGCCTTACATTTTTTTGGGAGGAACTCGTGTCCAAGTGATTTTCTGCTGGAGTTGCTTCAGGAAGCCGTTTCCTTCCCTCATGAAGTCCAGCAAGGGGAACGACTTCTTGTGTGGTCGGGGATTTCATAAGCTTGTATGCAATAAGCCCTTCTTTATTATATTTTCAGCTCTTCCAGGTTCTCACTGCTTCCCATTGTAAAAAAATCCGCATTTTAAGCGGTAAACTATAATTTATAAAGTATGGAGGCATGCCGCTCGAGGCAAGGAAGGACAGGCTGGGCCTTGTTTTAACTACGTCGTATTTATATGTACATATGTCTATGCCACAAATTTGTTCTTAGGACAAGTCTCATTTTGTACATGTCGTCTTTCTAACTGACTTTGAGTTGAGCACAACTCCATAAGTGGAGTAGAACAGTGACATGTGCGGTCCGTGAGATGCCATGGAAGTTAAAGAGCGAGGGAGGCTCAAGGCATCACTTGTGTGCCATTTCAGTTTTTCCTTCGTCAATTTGACTAACCGACCGAGTCAAAAGGCCCACTCCGAATCGAATGACGTTGGATAAGTTTCCCCAAAGACTCTGAATGCAGTTTTGGCAGAGTTTTTTTTACCCTCTCCTCCAAGAAAATAACTTGCTTTTATTTCGTACAATTTTTATGAACATGGAATCATCTTTTTTAAAAGGTTTAAAAGTAGCACAACGTATGCCACTTTTTTCTTCTTCACTGCAGAACTCGTGTACCCTTGCAGTTTTTCTTGGAGGGATTCACAGCCAGCCACTTTTACTAGAGTAGGAGTAGCTATTCAAGTGGAGGCTCTTTCTCTGCCCCACACACTCATAACCCAGCAGGGCAACCTACTTAAGTGAATTTTCCGCCGTACCTTTTTTTCAATTAAAATTGATAGCAGTAAGGATATACTTGCTCACTTTGTATTTACAACTTCCGCTTCCATTCTCTGTTGTGCGACCTACACATACCTGCTTCTTGTGGCTTGCTGGGTCTCTAGAGAAAATGCTCAGGTACTCTACCAAATGTTTATTGTACTCTTGAAAATTCATTTAGCAAAGGCAAAATTACGTTGATCTGTTTACAACTTACAAAGTTTCTCAATTGTTTGCTCCGCCTTTTCAAAATCTACTGGTATACAATACATACAATGGATGAAAGCTTTTGGGAATTGTTGCTTTTCCTTGATCTTGAGCTGTGGAGCAGAAATATGAAAAGCTATGTTAAAAGCAGTATGAACATTTTTATTGGCTCATTTTCCTAAAATGGAGAACAAAATGGTTGGATTACCTACAGATTCCGTGTAATCTACTACTAATTAATTTGGGAAGGTGTTTGGAAACTTCCAAGTAGCTGAGAGAGGACAAAAAGAGTAATACTCTTGCTTCTTGGTAGACTTCATATATTACAAATTCTAAAGATCGTATTTTTGTGACCCGATCGCAAATATTACTTTGTCCTGGAAAAATTGACAGAACATGAGTTGATTTGTTTTCAATTGCTTCATTTTCGAATGAAAAGTTTTATTTTTGCAATATTTTCCAATAGATATGTTTCAAAAATATAAAAGGTTACGTATTCGGGCCATTTTACTTAAAATATGAGAAATTTTATACGCTTGTTTTCTGCGTTTTTATTTGCTTCCCCGCACAAACTAAATTCTTTTCTGATTACAACTGACAATGAGATCCAAATGTATCCATGGTTCTTCAAATTGTTTGTCCATTCGGTTCTCCAAACATGCATAAGAACACATAAATTCTTCAAGCTCACAGCTCAAATTCCTATTTATATCCCTCCAAAAATAAGTCAATAATGATCCCGAATTTATCTCCTGATGAAAAGGAATTTTCTTTGTGAAAGTCTTCCAGCTAATTCTTGTAATGCCTGCTGATCCTATTTTGTCCCACTCCTGGTATTTTTCTGTGCCTTGAAACCCTTGATTCATAAAGCTGATTGCTGATTACGCCATGAAAAGGGATTTTCTTATACCAAACAATGCGAACAATCACCAAATCATAATGTTTTAAGCAGATTCGTAATTTTGCAAAATGTCTTTATTGTCTCCCACGAAATGTACAATTGGATTTCATTTGTTGAAACTTGATAATGTACATATTTGAGGCAGAGAATCGTGGAAACTAATGATGTGCGTTGAGAGTTGAGAGGAGCATGTATTCAAGCGAAATTCCGGGGGTGATACATTACCAGGCCCATTCACTCCTTGGGAGAACTGCCAGATAATAGATCAAACTGGGTAAAGACTTTGTTGAGCTTTTGTGTTGCTCAAGTTGCGATGAAAAGCACATACATGCTTCATTTCACCGATATTGTTTGACAAATGTATAGAATTACAAGAGCGTGTGGAAACTCTCACAAAAAAGGGGAACGAACGGGTCAAATTCACCGCAAAATTGAAAAGGCAAGAGTTGCAGAATATTTGCGATCGTCATAATTATCATAATATGTGCACGAAGGGAAAAAGACGGCTTTCAAATTCAAACTCTTTCTCTTTTGCCCAAAATAACACTCTACACTTCATTGTAAATGTAAACAATCGAGCTCAAGATAATGAAGCAAGATATTGTGCAATATTTTTTTCTGTTCCTCTGGCAACTCTGTGAACTACTGCTCACTTTATGTTCTCAATTATTTTCCAGTCCGGGTAAATGTCAATATGAGGTTGTTTTCCTTGAAATTACACCGAGCGGAATATCCGCCGAAGGAGGTCTCAAAGTACTTAAAGTGATGAAGGCATCCCATCTCACTCTCTCTTTCCCCCTAACATATACCTTGGGGTTGCGTCATAAATTTTGCAGGCGCATTTTCCAAATCTTTGGTTTTGCTTGGCCCCCAACACCATCCCAGCCTCACGGCAGTTGTGTGTGCACACCTGCACCTAAATGACTAAGTCGTCCTTATTGTACATGCATTAGGTAATCTGTGGACAAATTGTGACCTTGTGTTTTTCTCTCTTAATAATTTGCCCACAGAGCCATGGACCCTTTTTGAATGGAGGTCATCCGCAACGGCGCCCATCACAGCGTCATCCGCCTTCTTCTTCTCCTCGCCCTTTTCCACGAGTCCTGCCACAAGGTTGTCCTTCATGTCTACAGACCATATCCTACCAGAGCTCTCCTCCTCAACGTCATTATCATCCTCAACGTCTTGGAATGACGATGCTGGGGACTTTGCCGATGGCGATAAATCAATAGACGTGTCCACCGTAATGAACAGTGTAGGATTTACATTGCAAGCAATTCTCAACGGAACTGGTCACATGAGCTATGGGCAAGATGAGATGGACATTTCAAAACTCGCGAGTCGCACAACCATGTCCACCACAGATATGGCCATTTCGGCGATAACGTACTCGTCAACGACCACAGACGTAATAAATAACGGCTCAATGGTGCTTAGCACAGCTTCGACGACGGCAGCCTCTAGTTCGCAATCTACATTCCCTGGAAAAAATGTGATTATTCCGCTGTACACGCTCATCTTCTTTCTGTCTTTTATTGGAAATTTGATGGTGATATTGACCCTGGCGAGAAACAGACGAATGAGAACTGTAACTAATGTGCTTCTATTGAATTTGGTAAGATCGTAAGAAGCTTTTCTCCATTTCATTTGTTTTTTTCGTATTTAGGAGAAGAGCACATAGTTTTATGAAAATGTTGGACGTTGGCATGTTGATGAGCACATATAAAGTGGAATGGGGGAATGGGCGAAATGACATGAGAGGAATCCGACAGATTTTTGTAGCACTAAGAAAAGGGGAGTAAGAAGCTGACCTTCAAGAAGCTTTTCTAGAATTCCAGTGAAATAAAACAGGACTTCTTCGCTTGTACTTTTTAGAGTGATTGACGTCACGTTAAATAGCGTCTGATTTGGGATTGTAAAGCGCTCTTCCGAACTCAAATATATTAGCTGGCTTAATTTAGTCAATTCTTTCAAAGACTGATAAAGCTAGGAATCAATTTAAACTATTGGCAGTAGGTATGTATAAGATTCGGAGAAAAGGTTTTTCCCGTTGATTAATCTTTACTTCAGACAGTACCAACAGGGCACTCTGAGACAGGTGAATTGGAGGATCAAGGGCGTCTTGAAAAATATATTCTTACATCTAATAGGATCACTAATTTCTACGTCTTTCATATAAATAGAAATGTTCCGGGAATTTACTTCAATGACTAAAGCTTCAAAAGTTCATGGGTTGTAAGATTAGCAAAATAAGGCGGCGTCATAATAGCAAAATGTGTGTTAAGGTACTAATCACTTATTCTAGCGCTTCATCATTTAATGGCGTTAAAACTGTAGCTAATTTTAACACAATTACCAGTTTAGGCATTCCAAACACACACACCCTCAACTTACTCCTAGCCAAATACACGCTTGTTAACTACGAGTTTCGCCAATAATTGCAAAGTAAAACTTGAGCTTCCTCTCAAAAAACTTTGTAGTTTTTCTTTGTACTTTACAAAAAAAGAGTTCTTTATTTAATTACAAAAATAGTCCACGATTGTTCGGAGGTGGCCACTCGATCGTGAAAACCGATGGAACGCAATTAGGTCGCCTTTACAGAATCCTGTTTTTTAAAGTGAGGCTATACATGTATACCTCCGGGTAAATGAGGAATATTCAAGTTACCTCGCCAAAAACAGAAGTCTATCCAAAGGAAAAAAACCTGGAGTTTAGGCAGTGGCGCAAGAAAAACAATAAAAGAAGGACCCCTCTTGTACGTCTGCAGTGGAACCAGAGGGTGTCTTCCAGTCGAATGACTTTTTCCTCGTGTACTCGAGAAAAAAGGAAGTTTTTTTCCGCTCTCATTCTTACTTCCACTGATAAAATAGCCGTGCTAAGGTAGCCTCGATAATTATCAGAAGAGAGAAAAAAAATCTACCATAAGTAGTTAGAGATATGGTATGAAGAACTCTGCCTTTTTTTCACTGCATTTTTCCCCACTGCCACAAATGATTTTCCGCATACCAGTCTACATATCTTTGGTTTTCGTCGTTGGGGCTATGTGCTATACATTTGTTAAAATTGTGACAGGTCTATAAAGGACGGTGAAGTATGTTAAGAAAGTAAAGGTTACAATATCAGGCAATGGAATGTCGCCTGAATCCAATTACAAATTCCTCTCTCTCTCTCGCTCTTTGGGACACACAGGTACTTTTTTTAACCAAGCACCGTAAAGGGTTTCCCCATGAAGAAATGGGATGTCTACTTCAATAATGGTGATCAATCAGATTTCAGAGATCAAAAGCATCTCTCTAGCTGCTCTCACCATGCACAGAATCAGCATTCGTACC
Organism: Seira sanloemensis; assembly: GCA_027743915.1. Taxonomy (NCBI): domain Eukaryota; kingdom Metazoa; phylum Arthropoda; class Collembola; order Entomobryomorpha; family Entomobryidae; genus Seira; species Seira sanloemensis. The sequence goes on along the minus strand of JAHZMY010002954.1, from coordinate 432 downwards.
TACTGATTTTCATAGGGGATGTAGTTAGGTATAAACTTTTGCCCTCGAATCTCTCATCTTGTATCATTCCCACAGAATCATTTTAACGAACTTGTGGAACCTTTTGCAGATCAAAAATACACATGCCTAATTTGAATATCAATGCGCACATAGATGTTTATATTGTGTTGTACCTATAAATTTCTAGATTGCTAGTTTCGTGATACGAGTTAAATAAGGACAACATTTATTGGATTTTTTTATCACTTTATTTCTCCACAGGCCGTATCAGACTTGCTACTTGGAGTGTTTTGCATGCCCGTTACCCTCATCGGACAACTCCTCCGCAATTTCATTTTCGGCTCGGTGATGTGTCGGATTCTGCCATACTTTCAAGGTGAGCTTTATTGAGGAAATTGTTTTCTTTATAAACACCACTTGCGACTACTCGAG
>JAHZMY010002953.1:0-10279 GCA_027743915.1 Seira sanloemensis | reverse complement strand
AAATTGTTTGGGATATTTACATTTTCTCTCTCACGATATGCAATCAACTGGTAATTTTTTAGCCAAACATTTATTTTTGCAAGTAAGGTTTTCTACCAGGCCCTTATCAGTAGTAGTGATTGTAAATACGTAGATGGTAAACATTTCGAGCGTCGAAGTGTATGCATAAGCAAATTGATAGGGCAATCTAAAAATATAGCAAAAAAAACATGGAAAATGTATGTACCTCTCGTATTGCGATTAAAGTACTTTTACAGGAGAAACTTGTGAGGTGAGCATATTTACGCATACATTCATTAAAACTTTCATTTGATAATGATTATTGAAAGTTTAGTAAAAATGAAATTCCATGCATCATCAAGTGTCCCACTGTAGTATGAAAATTGTGTATGATGGTGTATGAAAAATGAAATGATAATAATTTTGATTACACTCGTGTCTACTACAAAAGAGTGTGTTTTATCCAAAGGATCACTTTCTAACAAGTAATTAGCAATTACTACTCTGGATTCACCATTAATTAATTTACTTTTTAATGCGACGATGATATCAAAAAAAATTACGCGCATATGAAATGTACAATTAAGCGTATAGGCATTTAAGAGATTTTAATTAAATTGCTCTGTGGTAGGCGTGAATTAAAACTAACAAATGTAAATTTAAGTCGTAAAAATGTACATATGTCAGAGTTTATACAAATAATTTTTAGAATAGAAAGAAAAAGTCCGAGAAACTTTTATGATGTGATGATATTTGTACATGAATTTGACGAAAGGAAAATGTATCTGATTTTTGCTGTGGTGAAGTGAGTTTGGCCTGTGCTGTGAAGCGTTGTTGTACTCCCGTGAAAGTTGCAAGATGTACCTACGTAAATTAATATAATGTGTATGATTGTGTATTTAGCTACTTGTCCTTCTTTTCTCTGAACGTTCTGTGCATTAGAGTTTATATTAGATTATCACTACTATATTTAAACTTTTTAATCAGTCATTGTCAACGTGTAGGTCACACACGTACGTATTTGTGTAAAATTAGTACGAGCTCTAATCATATTATATTACAACTACAACGAAATTTGGCTGGCTTTGGTAGTATGATTTATTCATGATATGTATATAAGTAGTAGAATCAACTTGATTGTACAATTTTTTGAAGATATATAAAATAAATATTTAGTGCTCGTTTAAGATTATTAGAAAGTTCCATATTGTATAGGTTGACGTCACATTGCAGTCAGTCTAATTTAGTGATGTGATGCAGTTACATATGATATACCTATATGCATCTACATTATTGTCTATACTTGAATATTTAAAGTAATTTATGGAAATAGATGTACTTATGTAAATATTAGATTCTTACAATGTGTTTACCACTAGAAGATTATTGTTGTTGTTTCATTACCGTAACTTTTTGTGACGCCCACGGAAGGCGATGACACCACAAATTCTGTACCTCGATTAAGCATATAAAAAGTAGAGATATACATAGCCAAGCATTTTATTTGGCGAGAAACTGCATGGAGAAAAGTTTTGTTTATGAAAATATGTGAGGAATTATACGAAATGGAGTTTTACGTGATTTTTTGATGATGAAAAGAATAAATATGAAGTTTGCTTAATACCGTCGTCTTGTTCAATTCAGATTATTTTGGCTTTTCACATTTTTTGCTTCAGGCGCGAAGCACTATATAGGTAGATGATAATTAACGGCAGAAAAGCCATGTCGTATGTCTGGAGAAAGTAATCGATTTCCGGATATTCTGCTGAAACTTTCATGCGGATGTCCACTCTGGAAGATATGGCATAATGTAGTGTATAGCAATCACATGAGTAACGTCTCGAGCTTGTCGGTCTCCTAAACGTTATATGCGTCTGGAAGAGGCGGTGCCTGACTCCGAACTTGGAGACAAACTGCCTTGAGCAGTATATTAGTTTTGGTTGGATCTGGCATAGCCCTTGAAAAAAACAAACTTATTTCTGGCTCGATCTAGTTTTTATGCTTCGTAATAATCATAAATAGCAACATATTGTGTATCAGCAACTGCACAAAAGGATGATCATTTAAGCACGAGCACATAAATTACGCGGACGATCAACCACTTTCTCTAGACCAGTAAACAGTCCAATATCTGGAGTAATGCAAGAAAACAACATAAACTGCCGTAAATGGGCTCCATCATACTTATATTGTCCCCATACACGATCTACTTACAACTGTTTTTTATCCAGAAATTAATATATTTATGTCGTGGGACGACGACATGTCATTTCACGGATGAGAAGTTTTCGTTTAAATTTTCTCTGGAAAGTTTTTCTATCTTGATTTTTTCTCCATTTGCGATGAATGCGACGAGCTCAGGGAGCTGAAAAAGATGTTACATATGGAAACTTTAGACACGTTTTTGCTTGTGTTTTATTAGGAATGAAATGAGGATATTTTTGTTGATTGAAGAGTGGAAAAGTACGGTTTAAATATAAGGTCCTCATCATTTCATGAGCCATGACATTTTGTACCGTTTCCGTTCCTCCCGTGAGTGACTGAGACACTTTCTGGTATCAAGGGACTTAGGCAAATGGGAACTTTGGATTGGATCGCAGCTTTGAGGGGAATTTTTTTTGGAGAAAGTTGCAAATTTGAAAGATAGTAATGGGTTCTTTCAACTTGAGCTAGATCATAGGCATACACGACTCTCTTCCATCACGTTCTGTTTGCAAGACCTTTATTGAGCGCAGAGTGATCATGTAGAAGTAGTATTGCCTACTAAATTAATTATTAACATTCTCTCAAAACTTTGTTGTTTGAGGGGAAATTAGGATTCAACGGAAAATCTGTGCTCACTTCCAGTCTTTATTGAAATATAGAGGTAATGAGATTAATTTATGAGAATTGTTTCTCTTTCCTCAGAGCCCCGAAAGACAGGAAATGGGCTTTCTTGCAACAGAGCTGCATACATACATTCACAATATCTTCCCCCTGGCTCTCCGGTGACAGCTGGATTTCAAACTTCCAGGGTTCCGTTTGATAAATTGCCAAGTTCACATTCATACCTGGAGACCGTCAAAGAGAGTGGGCGTGATTTTGTATGTCACGAAAAGGCATTCCAATCTGTAAAACATGGTACATTACATACTACTACGCAACAAATTCAGAATGTCAAGTAATGCCTTCATGTTTTGCTTGTCCTCCTTCACAGTAGCTAATACTTAACACTATAAAAGGTCAGATTTACTTAAGACTGTCTTCAAAACTTGGGAAATGTCTCAACCTTCATTCACACAAATTTGCTGTGAAACAAACGAAAGCAAATGCTTTGTACTTGAGTAAAACTCTGTAATTGATACAGCCTTGTCCTTGACAAAAGTCTTTCTTTTTCCATTAAAGCAATCCAACGTTATGTTATGTATATCCACAGTTTCAAACCGAGACCATGAAGTCTCGCCTTGATGTTTTTCAGGCTACTTTAAATTTTAAAATTTTCTTTGCAGCTTGTCTGACAACAGTGGAGGTGCAGAGAGAGAGAGATTGTGATCCGCATCGAACCACATAATCCGAAAACCTTGAAAGGAGCTTTATGCCTCCTCACTCGAGGCGAGCAAGTGAAAGCAGTTTTCTTTGAGTGGAGTGGTTGCACACATCTCATCGTCTTAATTGAGTTGTTTCTCTGAAATCAGGAAACTCCATTAACTCTCCAAAAAATGAAATCTGCTCAGATCAAACAAAGGTGAAAAAGGAAAGTCGACGAAGAGTGATCCCGTATCTATTTTCTCGGAATTCCTTTATTGCATTAGCTGAACGTGCTGTGTTTTGCTGAGGTAAAAAAATGCGAATCGGTAGTCTCTTCCGCCGAAATGGTTGCGACAAAGAATAACACTCATTGCTTCATGTAAAAAATTGAGTATTTTACTTAGCCAAAAGGTTTGTGGCATTACAAAATCCTGGAGGCTTTTGTTTACAAATGTTCTTGAGAATTGGAACATGATTCTGCAAGAGGAGACTAATGCTCGAAACAATTTATTTGTTGAAACGAGAAGAATACGCCTCGTGTTGTAATTTGTACAAAAAAATACTCAGGCTCAAATTAAATTCACGTTAAATCTACCTTGCCTCCTTCCTTACATCCAGTAATTTTATGCTGAGACTTGGAACAATTTGAAACTCATGCAGATGTTTAGGACTGAAAGAAGCGTAATCCTTCCAACATGCTCAGATGAATTCAATAATACATATACATAAAATACCTTTGAAATTCGAGAAAGTGAATGATGGCATTCTGGAAAAAAAATTGCAAAGCCTCCGGCTCAGATTTTTCACTCTGATTTCGTATCAAATGAATTTTTTTTCTCCCAATATCGTCACAGTAGGAAATACTTTATATGTAATAAGCCCAGCTTGAGATTTACTCAGCCTAGGCTGATACGCATATATTTACACCGTTTGTGTAAGGGTATTTGCGTACTAACTGAACCCAGGCGTAAGTACTTTGTGTACTCCAGAGAGATCGGATTAAAACTTTTTTCAATGCACTCAATCGTCAAGAGGAAGAAGATGTTGGCTTAAATGGTTGGAAACGCTGAAAGCTGTCAGTGTCACATTGTGATGATGACGATGATGACAAAAAAAATATCCCCACGTCATTTGCACACCTTCCACCGCCGTCGTACTACTTTTTCTAAATTTCAGAAGCGTCATCACATCATCATCGTCACGTCCTCACACACACACTCCTTGCAAAGTTATAAGGATGATTGTCACTAGAGTGAAGTAAGTGCAAATCTTAGAAACGTATTATAGTCGATTTCTGATTTAGATGGTAATTCCTTTTAAAAAAAGCTATTCTCCACTGCCATCAAACTCTGGCACATCTGCTACGCAACTTTATCGACGCGACGCAATGTTTCATTCAGAGTCTTTCCCCTTTTTCTGGGCCTTTGATATGTTCTCCATTTCTCAAAAATATTTTATGTATTAAGACGCAATTTTTGAGAGAAGACACACTCTGCCCACTCTTCCGCATGTCAAGCTTCCCTTAAAACATCACATCATACATAAATACAAAGTTCAAGTGCAATCGAGTGAAGCAGTTGATGCCTTTCTCCTTGCAAGATATTTCCCAGTCTTATGCCAGCGAGTCCATCGAATTGGGTCGTGAAATCATTGTGGATTCCAAGCAGATACATTATGAATATAGTGTGTGTAGCATGGAGAAAAACGAATAAATGAGTATTTTTCCTCTGATACGGCTCTTGTGTGGATTATCGTAGCCACCTACCTATTCATAAGAGGGAAGAAGGCTCCAAGGGATTTACACACGATGATGAGGTGTTTTCGGAGGCGTTGGAGAAGAAAAAGGTATTGCATCAGTAACACGCAACTATTCCAATGATCCACTTTCATTTCAGAGCTCCCATTTCCTATCGACTATTGTTCCAGTCGACAGAACGTGTAAAGTCCACCACGTTTGATTAGAAAAAAAACTTTCTCCGATGCTAGGGAATCGCCGCCGTGACCGAGATGATGAGGGCAAAACGGGGAAGCAACCTTTAGCCATTCCTGTACTGACTGACAATGTGAGTGAAATGAGGTAAAATAGGAAATGCTTTTCGTGGAATACATATACATATAGAGGCAATTTTGACGATGTGTCCAGACAGAAGTCTGTTTATGACGCGAATAGCCACACATTATTTTGTGCCTCATTCCACCTCGTCGCAAGATTTAAAAATAACAGCTTTCCGCCTTGATTACAACCGCAGGACAGGACTGTACTAAAACTCTGAGATGATGATGACGTTGTTAATGATAATGACAAACAAGTTCGTTTGATTGTGATACACACTGTCTCACTCTGGGAATTCGACGAAGTAAAATCTTGTTTAGAGTATCTGTGTACATACATTTCTACGACGGGAGTCTTTTATGAATCTACTCCACGTGTGAAAGTCCACATTCAACTTATGGCTGCTCTCTGAATTCCTTTTTCGAGCGAGGGAGACAAAACAAAGACATCTCTTTTTATGGCGTAAGACAGGAAAAGTTTGGGTCAATTGGAGAAAACACAATGCGAAAATACATACAATACTATACAGTGGTGGTACAAGAGTACAAAGGATGGAAGGAAAATCGAACAACTTCCTCCAAAAGGGATTTACTCAACTCTCCAGTAGAAGAAAAAGACTGGTTGATTTTGGGAATCGAGATGTGAGGATGTACTTGTAAAGAAATTGATATACGATTGCTTCTCCTTTCTCGGTATGTGCACTTTCCCATCCCACTGAAATTTGAAACTTATGGGAAAATGGAATGATTTCTTTTCACTTCTCACGTCTTCAAAAACAGATACGCTCCCATCATATTTTTGTGAGTTGCTCTCCTTGCCAATTTAGAAATGAAAGTTGGTCAAGATGAAAGAAAGAAAAAAGTAAAGACAAGAAATGACTTTTGGTGGCCCACATACATACTTATATATGTGCCCTCGGACTTTCACCAGGCTGGAAAGAATAATGAAAAAAGTAAAAGTTTTTACTTGAAGTTACAACAGCACCGAAAATAGTACGCTTTTGAGGGAAATGTGAGAGAACTGCGGTATCTTGAGCAATCAGAGGAAGTAAGTAAGTACAGAAGTAAAAAATGAAGCCGCTTCTATTTCCTGCTAAAAAGGAAAAAAAAGTTGGGAAATGGCACATCCACAGGGGGAAGAAGCACATCAAAAGGAATTGAATCAATCTCATGAAAGGGAAACTCAAATCAGTATTACAAAATTCTTTGAATAACTTTGTTTGCATCTTCCGCCTTCCAACTGCACGGGGGGGAAATAATGAGCTATAATGGTAAATAGTTTAACTTTTTTTTATGTAATGATGGCTAGGTCATTAGCAAATGCTGATACAATGCAGTTGGGGTTGGAAGGATGTTTTCAATCGATCGTTATTGCCCAATGTTTGCATACTTCATTTCCGATACAGTTGGAAAGAAAATTAAAAACAAATGGGCTTTGAAAACTTTTAAAGGTTTTTAATTAAAATGCCTAAACATCCCAATTGGTTTGCCTTTGAAAGTTAAGCTATTTCATTTGTAAAGACAATTTAAAAACCAATGCAAATGTACAAAGAAAAAAGCTGCAAAGTTTCTTAGACTTTGAAAGTTATTTTAATGCACAATGCCCATTTATACTGCACAATGCCGCGATCTATAACGATGAAACTGCTGTATGTACTTTTGCAAGATAAAGCTATAAGACTAAAAATTAAGGGAATTGGATACAATTTATACAATCCATCTTTTTATCTCTTTATTTCAAGGTAATGTTATAATACATTTAATACATTTTCGTATGGTAAAATAGAATGTTTTTGCGTATTAATAAAAATAATATTAGTTTTACATATGTATCAAATGTGCGTTTTACTTAAGTGCATAAAATAGTAGATGGAAAACCTAAAATCTACCGGAAACATTCATTTCACTGTAAGTAAAATACACAAGGAAGACTCCGTAGTCCTATTTTTGTGGAATTCTACACATACTTAAAAAGACAAAAAAACTCTTTAATTCATCGGGTCTGGAACTGTACATCACATATAAATAAAATCAAGTGGTTACAATTTCTCCAGTCATCTAGCTTTTTGGTTTTTGTATTAACTCGCATGCATACATTTTATATACAATAATATACACATTGAAAAAAATACATTTTCTGACTACTTTGACTACTTCCGGTTTTGCAATGAACACTGCAACATACTTAGGCATTTTTACTCGAAGCCCAAGGCAATTGAATTTCTATCTGCCCAATCCTTTACCAGCTTTTTCGCATTTCGGAAAGCCTCATCACTCTCGACACCGGATCCGCCAGCCTCATTATTGCCTCCTACTTCTAGTTCATTGTTGCTTGTAGTGTAAACGATAAAAGTTTTCCTCTCCCTGTAGATTTAATCTCGGTTTAAAATATGTAATGAAAAGTATGTGTATAATAATTAAAAATGATTACGACTAAAGTTTAAACTAACTCTGGTTGATCCCACGTTTTTTTGATGAGGATATTTGGTCGCGCCTTCTCATACCATAGAACATTGTTTAAGGGATTAGTACTTCCTCCAAAATTGATTTTGCTCTGAACAAATCGAATTCTCGTATCATGTCTTTTCAAGTCCTCTTTGATGTCCTCCTGCAAGATGGCCATTTAATTTTAAAACCCACTAAACTCAAATAATGAAATATAATTCATAATCAACTAAATCATACCGCAACGTGGTCATCAATACATCTCCAAAAACTTGTACAATTTCCGACGGACAACCAGGTCTACAAGCTTGGCCGCTTTTGGGCCCCCAAAATTCCACTGCCGGATCAAATCCAACACGAGCGTGTCAGTGAGTTTGGTGAAAGCACTGACGTCCTTCCATGCTGTAGAAAGTCTAAACTTTGTTCTGTACAGACCAATAAAACATTTCAAACAAAAGTCAGTTTTTTAAGGAATTGGAAAGTTGATTATATAAGTTCGACCGAATGAGTAAACATTAATGAAGTAATAAAAATCCTTCGTCATACCCATTAGTCCCTTCAACTTCGAAGACAGGATCTGCAGCCATCAATGCGTCGAGTATCCTACACGACATTAATATGAAATCAATAAAAATCCTATACATACAACATATCTAAAAATCCTTTGCATTAATTTTAAAAATCTTACATCTCTTCAATCACTTTTGCGACGCGATGCTGATAAGCCTTCTGATGCATGATGAACCGACTGTGGAAGAGTTCACGGAGGGTGTTTTCAATCTTCTTACGGTAAACGATAATGGTCGGAGTAGTTTCCTCTGTAATTTCGCAGGTCGCCCCATCCTTGTACCCAACGACACGACTGTTGTACATCAATCGTTCATAGTCAAACTCTGTACACACTCCAAGTTGCTTTGAGTCACGGGCGAGGTAGTCAAACTTATCGACGTCGATTTTCGTACGGGCATTAGATATTATCTGCGAATTACAGAGATAAATAGATTTATTTAAATAAAAGCTTTGTTGAGGAAAAAATTCTACTTAATTGAATACAAGGCTAACCTCATACAAAAAATGTTTATAGGGCTTCCGTCCTACAAATTCCGTGTTTGCCTGGAAGAGGATGTCCAAGGATAAGCTCTTTTATAAAAATCACATCAGTTTCAGTGAGACACTCGGCCGCCAGCAGCCACTTTACATTGTTCTCGCTGTCGTCGATAAGATCATCCAGGATTTTGAGGGACATCAGTTCATGCTGTAGATATGAAATAATTCCAGGATCAAATTAGAATTATTTAATTATGTATATAGATTACAAGTTGAAGTTAAAAAGTACGGCATCTTACCTTAAACTCGCTCTGCCCCATGACGTGCAAAAAATGCTCCCACAAATGAGAGAATGGGCCATGGCCAATATCATGGCACAGTCCAGCCAGGTATACGCAATTCACATCTTCTTCGGAAATGTTCAACTCGGGCTGATTTTTTCGCAGTATTTCTGCATACTTTCCAGCCAAATAAGAGGTCCTATTTTAAGTAAAAGAAGCGTTATAAAATTGAAATGCATAGTTCAATTATTAATTTCTACTTTGATCTTGCTCACCCAACACAGTGCTCGAATCTGTTATTGCTTGCAGAAGGATACACGTAATAACCCAATCCCAGTTGCTTCAGATTCTTCAGCCTTTGAAACTGTGGTGTGTTCATGAAGCCTGCACAAATTGATGGGAGGCTGATATGTCCATGGACCATGTCATGAAAATTTTTCCGCTTTTCTACGAGCAAGGGATATTCCAAAAACGACTGGTCAATTCCTTCATCTGACTCTGTCGAGTCACAACTTAATCTTTGGGCCCGCATCTCAAAACACTGTAAGCTTAAGACCAGCAAAAGCAAATGTGTTGGGGGCAAGTGCAAATATTCAATGAGTTTGCAAATTGAAACTGATATCTTAGCAGCCCAAGAGTAAATTTGTACTGAAGCCGAATCAAAAATTATCCGAGATTTGTTTAAAAACTGGTGCAGAAAAACAAGGGGATACTGATTACGCCAGATAAAAGTATTTAATGTATGACCACATCCGATCTAAATGATCTACTTGAGTGTGTCAAAAGCAAAAATATTTGTGAAATGAGAGTAAAAATTCATATAGCTTCAATCAATGAACAAATATTTAGAGTCAAGCTGTCTCGTGAAGCACTAAATGGTATCTAAAGTGATATGCGTGGGTTCGTTCGGTGCAATCCCAAAAATAACGATGCACAATCGACTTTTT
>JAHZMY010002952.1:0-11987 GCA_027743915.1 Seira sanloemensis | reverse complement strand
ATTGACACGACAGGTCAAAGCTCCGCTCGGAGTCGAAGTCAGAGCAGAAGTCCAATCAGAATCCGGAGCTCTGAGCCTAATCAAAGAAAAAATGTGAAAAATGTTTGCCATTGAATGAATTTTTGGCTTTTGAAGTTTGAGGTAATAAAATTGATAAAAAAATTCCAAGATGCCAGTGACTGACGTTAGCATGTGGTAATTATGATAAGCAACAGTGCTCTTCATCCTAATCATGCAATCAATCATATACATAAATAACGATTCTTTAATCATATTGTCAATCACTCATTTTAATTGTGCCACCTACGAAAGCTAATACATAGGTATATCTGAATCTGAATTTTTAGCTTGATTAAAGTTTGGCTGAATTTGGCTCACATCACAAAATCAAAAATATATTTCATATACTTCGTTTGGAGTTCATTACATTGACATCGTTTTGTTTCTAAATTAGGATGGCATCTGAAATTATTAGAACGGTCCTTTGTGCCACATTGCTAGTGACCTCGGCCCTGGCGAATCCGTTATTGTCGCTGGATAAGGATAAGGCGACATGCAGCTCGCAGCAGTACAGGCACCGATACCACTTTAGCCCTTTGAGGTTTGAATAAAGCTTTTAACACAACTTTTAACAAATGACAAAAATAATGATAATATTTAGCAAACATAAATATTCAAATGATGTGTCAATCATGTTTCAAATGATGTTCCATTTCAGGAACTGGAGTAACGATCCTAACGGCCTAGTTTACGTTGATGGCGTTTATCACCTTCATTGCTAGTGACCTCGGCCCTGGCGAATCCGTTATTGTCGCTGGATAAGGATAAGGCAACATGCAGCTCGGAGCAGTACAGGCACCGATACCACTTCAGCCCTTTGAGGTTAAAATAAAGCTTGTAACATAACTTTCAACAAATGATGAAAATAAAGATAATATTTAGCAAACATAAATATTGAAATGATGTGTCAATCATGTTTCAAATGATGTTCCATTTCAGGAACTGGAGTAACGATCCTAACGGCCTAGTTTACGTTGATGGTGTTTATCACCTCTTTTTCCAGTACCATCCGTATTCAACAGTAACTACTTGATTAAGCAATTAATTAATTAAACAAAGACAGAATTAATTTTAACCTTGCCCTCTGATACTTAAAAATTAAGTAAAATATGTCAACTACTACAATAATTACACATTTTTAAATTAATCAATTAAAAACATTTTCAGCAATGGGGCTCCATGCACTGGGGTCACGCCATTTCTACAGACATGCTCGTGTGGGAAGAAGTGGACATCGCTTTGTACCCAGACGACGTGGGGTAACCTACTTTTCTGAAAAATTAAAATTTCCTTCACTAAAAATTAAAATTATCGGCAAATACTTTACAGCGTCTGCTACAGCGGCAGTGCAGTCGTCGACAAGCTGAACACAACGGGCTTCAAACCTCCAAACTCCGACATTGACCCCGTCATCGCAATCTACACGAGCACTTCCGGCGACAACAACTACGTGCAGAGGCAGAGCATAGCTGTCAGCCTGGACAATGGGATGACATTCACCAAGTACCCCGGCAACCCAGTTCTCAGTGACCCCAGCAAGTTGCCCGATTTCAGAGATCCGAAAGTGTCATACATTGATGGAAGTTGGGTGATGGTGCTCGCCGTCCTCAATCGGGTCGAGTTCTTCTCGTCACCGAATCTCGTGGATTGGACCTTGGAGAGCGAGTTTGGACGGGATGAGGGGTCACATGGAGGGACCTGGGAGTGTCCAGATCTGCTCGAGATGGAGGTCGAGATGGGCGGCGGGGAGAAGAAGAAGTTGTTTGTCCTCGTTGTCAGCGTTGGTGGTGGCGTAAGTTTTGTAGCTGCTATAGATTATGCCATGTCCACTATAATTTCGTGAAAATGGGTAGATGAAAAAGTTGTTGCATTTCAAAATGGCAATATTTAAAAAACCTTATTTAAAAAAGTTAAAAATATATTTTGGTATGTTTTTGCTTATGAATTCGGAACGAAGAAGGGTTTGCTTACATTTTTTAATTCGTCGACGAATTTAAATGCAAATTTTTACGTCACTGACCGCGGAAAAGATAATGTAGAAAATCAACAATTGTTTCGCAATATACCCCAAAAGTCATATTGCGACTTTTACTGACAACAAAGTATCATATTCCCAATTTTACGAATTCATTAAATACTACCAGGTAATCAAGTATGTAATTAACATATTTAATTGCATTCTAATCTAATTTCAGGGCCCTAACGGTGGCTCCGGAACGCATTACTTTGTTGGCAACTTTAGCCGTAACGCTGACAACAACAATCGCTTTGAATTCCACTCGTTCGGCTGGACCGATTCTCAATGGCTTGACTGGGGTAAATTAATCATCAGAGTTGCAATCAAAGTTTTTTTCCAGTTACATTTTTTTCACAATAGTATTTAATTTTTTATTTTTAAAGGTCCTGACAATTACGCAGGTAGGGTTTCCACCAAAAAAAGTATCCGGGGCTACATCCGGGCCCAACTATTTCCATTATTCATTTTTGTATGACATATGGCAATGGGGTCTTCGACTATTTTGGACAGCTAATTTATAGACGTCCAAAATGGCGTTCACCTTCGGATTTAACCAGTATTTAACCGTTTTTGGTTTCTCACTAATTTAATACCATACGCAGGTGTTACATTCTCGAACACTCCTGACAATCGTCACACCTACATCGCTTGGATGTCGAACTTGTGGTAAATCATACTATTCAGTTATAGTATCAGCTACGACGTTTAATATCTCAATATAATTGGATTAGTAGTAGTTAATCAATCACAATATTACGCAAAATAATCTGCTATAAATCGGTTAACTACAGCTTATACATATCCTTACAGGTACGCGGGCGGCATTCCGACCTCTACCTGGCGCGGACAATTTACAAGTAAAAAACTCAAATAGCAAACTCAAATAGAAAATTTCATATCTAACTAATATTTAACTCTCCTTGATTTCTAAAGTTCCCCGAGAGCTGACCCTGACACAACTGTCCCAATCTCCTGACCAGTACAGGGTCATCTCGACCCCGGTCCGAGAGCTTCAAACCCTACGCAACCCATCCGAGCACCTGGAAGTCACCCAATCCTTCCGAATTCCGTCACAGACCGTTATCCAGCTCACCGAGCTCGCCACCTTCTCAACGCCATCAATGGACTTGGAGATCTCCTTGAACGCCACAAACTCGCCACAATTCTCCATTTGCGCCTACAACGAAGAAGAGTCCGAGGAAATTTGCTTTGGACACGACGGAGAGAGTTGGTTCCTGGATAGGTCGAGGTCGGGGAATACAGGCTTCCATGACCTTTTTCCTAGGGTCGCCCATGCAAAGAGGCAGGTGGAGGATGAGGTCATGAATATAAGATTGCTGTTGGACGTCTCCAGCTTCGAAGTGTTTGCAGATGGCGGGCTCACGACGATGACGGCGTTGTTTTACCCGACGAAGAACTTTGACAAGTTTTATATTAATCATTGGAGCCGGCCGTCGAGTCCAGCGGTGCTGCAGGTGAACAAGATCGACCTGTGGGGGGTTCAATGCTGGTACCCCGAATCAGAATAAGTCATTCCACATGAATTCATTACAAAAATATTTACTTACACTGATGCTATTAAAATTTCCTCTTAAATAAAAGCATAATTTGTGCATAAGTTACAAACCCATTTACATATGTAAGTGCCTAGAGACAAAATAGATAAGGCATAAAAAGAATTTGTCACTATTATTAGGAATGGGTATTATCTGAAACGTGTTTTGACGACCAGGAGACAATTTTGAAACTTTAATTTTCTCAAGTGAAAAGGCATAATTTTTGCCACTCTAGCATAAATCGGCATAATATGACGCAAAATAGCTTATAACAACTTACCTTAATTAATTTTTAGAGATTTTGAAAAAAATCCGGGTAGTATTTTTTATATTGAATAGAAAAAACTTTTTTTCCAAGTTCCAATAAAAAGGAGCGTGGGTCGTGGGTGCGATTTCTTAATTTAAATTTGATTAGTTTCTTGCTAATTTTATATAGGTATGTTGTATGTATGTAGGTATATCTCAAAAAACCCTTTTATAAAAACGTTAGAAATCATACTGTAAAATGTAAAGGCTATGAAAGCAGCATACTTTTTTTCCTAATAAGCATATATTTAAGTTGGGCTACTCCACTAATTGCTACTACTTTCCATTGACCCCAACTCTGGTCTTAAATCTTCAAGTGTGTTCACTGGCGACCCCCGAATCCAATCGATCACTGTCATGTGATTACTTATATACTATAAAAATCACTCAAAAATGGAACATGCAACTGGAGTTTTCGAACAGATAAAATATATTTTTGTATGGGTTTTTCAAAGTTTAAGTAGCTTGGTTAGGGCACAAGGACAATTGTACTTAAAACGCTTTTAAATGGACCAAAAAAGCACGTGCTTCAGAGTGACTAGATTGGATGTAGCCAGGAGTTTCTGCGAAACTCGGTTTTTGCACACGCGAAAATATACATATTTATGTCAAAATGTCAACTTTAACTCTGCCTTTTTGAACTTCCACTTGAAGCAAAATTACCCATGTAAATACTTTTAATTATAGATGAAAGAGCCACTTAAAGCTTAATTAGGTTTGAAAAGCAAGTGCAAGCTTTGCTTGGAAATCATTCCACTTCTAGGGTTGCGCCAGAGGAAAAGTTTAGAACTTCGCGGATAAAAAAATATTCGAAACGTAACTAAAAAAATATGGGGCAATTAGGGACCTATGTGAGCCTACGGCTCGCCGTTCTCCTCGCCTTTGCGAGCTGCATTTTGGGAAGCCCGGTAATTTCAAAAACTTCAAAAGATGCCGCAACCTGTACCACCCAACAGCACAGGCCACAGTACCACTTCACCCCAAAGAGGAACTGGATGAACGACCCCAACGGAATGGTATACTATCAAGGTGATTATCATCTATACTTCCAGTACCATCCTGGTGGCATAGTAAGCAATTTATTTATTTATTTAACTTTAATTTAAAAAAATTAAGACTGAAGCTAATTTTGTGGTGGTAAATTTTGCAAAGGGCGACGGACCCAAGCATTGGGGTCACGCAATATCTTGGGACCTCGCCACCTGGGAGGAAGTGGACATTGCCCTCTACCCTGACGACCTCGGCGCTATCTGGAGTGGAAGCAGCGTGGTCGACTTTCTCAACACAACGGGCTTCAAGCAAGATCCGAACGTCGACCCAATCGTTGCCATTTACACGAGCACTTCGAACAGACAAGTGCAAAGCATCGCGTACAGCTTGGATAAGGGCATGACCTTCACCAAATATGAGAACAATCCCGTGCTGACAAGCCCCACGGGCGATGGAGACTTTAGGGATCCGAAGGTCTCCTGGGTGAATGACACTTGGGTGATGGTCCTCGCCGTTAATAATCGGATTGAGTTTTACACCTCACCTAATTTAAAGGATTGGAGGCTGGATAGTGAGTTTGGGAGAGATCCAAGTGAAGGCTCACATGGAGGCGTGTGGGAGTGTCCAGATCTTGTCACCATGGAGGTGGAGATGGGCAACGGGGAGACGAAGAAGGTTTGGGTGCTGGTTGTCAGCGAAGGTGGTGGTGTGAGTTGAAATTAACCTAAAATTATTCATTATCTAAAAATACACATGGGAACGAAAAATTGCTGGATTGTCTTGCTTCGCCCCAAATTAATTAAATTCAGAGTTCTTCACACGTACCATGGTATTTACAAAAAAGGAAGAAAGTTTTGTACCTAAAATCGGTGCTTTGAATTTTATTTTTAATTGAAGGGTCCTAATCAAGGTACCGGTACACAATACTTTGTTGGCGACCTTGTTCGGAATGACATTGGGCATGTCGAGTTCCGCTCATTTGGTTGGGATGATTCCATGTGGCTGGACTGGGGTAAATCCAAAATTCGTATAACTTTACCTAAATTTTATTCCTTGATTGCAAGACTTTTCATATCGCATCATTCATTAGTTATTGCAGTTTTTAGATTTTTATTTTTGCTCAATTTTTACATTCTTAGATTTTTGGGCTATGCATCTTTACTTCTTAGTGCTTAATCTCGATCACAAATTAAATATTTTTTAATTTTTTTGTTTTCATATTTCTCGATTTGCCCCATTTATTGATTTCACTGCTCAGGTCCGGACAATTATGCAGGTAACAACCTTAATATACTTAATCGTGCGAAAATGTATAAATATAACATATAAAAATAATAAAAATGAAAGCAAAAATATAATTGATATAGAAAATTTGTATGTAATCTGTACGAAATTTTTATGCCTACAATGTAATACATATTTACTTCATTTCGAGGTTCCATTTTAAGACAATAAATCTTATCTTTTTAGGCGTCTCCTTCTCCAACTTTCCCAATGATAAGACAGTCTACATGGGCTGGATGTCCAACGGTAAATTCACATACTAAGATTAAAATAATTATACATAACATACCTAATTGTCTCACTAGGCTTACAAGACTGTTACTGACGACCGACTATCGACAAAAGACGCATTTAGAACGAAGAGACAATTTAAAAATAACGAGAACACTTTGGCATAAATTAAATTAGGGTGACCTTTGAATTTTATAACTCTCCCTCTCCAAACCAATAATACTCTTTTATAAATCCCTCAACCACAGGTATGTATGCCGGCGACCTGCCCACCTCCACCTGGCGCAGCTCCATGACCATCCCCCGCGAACTCAGCGTCAAGCTGGACTCGGAAAACCGCTACCGCATCCTCTCCAACCCCGTGCGCGAGTTGGAAGATCTGCGAAACCCATTCCAGCACTTTGAGACGACCCAGTCCTTCCGAGTCCCATCCCAGACCGTCATTCACCTCACCGAGCTGGCGACCTTCTCCACTCCCAGAATGGAGCTCGACATTACCCTGAACGTCACCGGAAACGGGCAGTTCTCCATCTGCGCCTATAATTCCGACGAGGAGGAAATCTGTTTTGGTCACGATGGCGCCCAGTGGCACCTCGACAGGTCGAGATCGGGCAATGTCAACTTTCATGACAATTTTGGAAGGATGTTGGAGCTCCACGCGAGGAGGGAGGTTAGAGACGATATCATGCGGATTAAGCTGATGCTGGATGTCACCACTTTGGAGGTGTTTGCGGATGGAGGACTTGTTTCTATGACGGCACTGCATTATCCCTCGAAGCCGTTTGATAAGTTTTATATTAATAACTGGAGTAGTCCGAGCTCTCCGGCGACGGTGACTGTGCAGAAGCTCGACATTTGGGGGCTGTTGTGCTGGTATCCAGAGGTGGAGGAATGAGTGTAGATAGTTTAATTTATGAAAAGTGCAAAAAATAGCATAGCGACTATGATTTTGTAACATTGGGAATATTAAAATATGTTGTCTGCAAAAGCGGCCATATGAACTTTTGGGGCGAATTGCGAAATATATTTTAAAGAAGCGACAATTTATCTTTTTAATAAGTGATGGAAAAAGCTGCAATTTCAATTTCTCAAGAAAATCAATCAAACTGTTCTTTATCTGAGATTCGTATGTAAACATAACGATTTATTTTTATCAGATTTCGCACCAACACCAACAATTTCATACTCCCGGATTTACGAAATCATATCGCTATTTACTATAATAGACTAACATAGCAGTAAAATTAAAAACAATAAAATTAATTATTGATGTACATATGCCAGTAGAACAAATGATTTATTTAAATTTGCAACGTTGCAAGTTAAATTCCAAAACGAATACATAGCTATAATTTTGCCAAAAAAATACGTCATTTTTTAAAGCTTTTTAAATGCCTTGATTGGTTGACGAGAGCAACAAAAAATGCCATCGGTTGAAAAAAAGTGTGAAAAAAAATGATTTAAAGTCAAACAAGTACACAAACTGCCGAGTCATGTCGCGCAACAATAATTAGCCAATAAATCGAATTAATTAAACGTACCACTTCATGACTATGTAGAAACTGGCAATTTTAACACTTTTGACTTAATCATTCATGTATTGCCATTTTTAAAACGAGTGGGGGTGGTGGAGCATTTTGGGTAGTAACATTTTGTAACCGGGATTTGTACACATATTTTTTTTCATTTTTGGCTTTGTTAACTCATAAACAAGCCGAATCTAATCATGATCGTTATCGCTGCCATGTCATCACTTCCACATATTATCCATCACTGAACTGACCATGTGTCCTGCCAAGGTCCCAAGGTACATTTAGATGTTTTCCATCAATCAAAACTGGCAGTCATGTTTTTGCATTTATACTTTTGTAATCATCATGATCACAACCGAAATGACCGGAATTATACAATTCGATATGCCAATCAAGATTAGGAGACTAAAATGATAAATAATTGGATCAGATAGCCGATCACTGTATGCAACATTTTGTGTTGAAATAATATAATTAAAATCACAGTTCTTGTGTAAAACACGAGAATTTCAGAAAAGTCTGTGTTATAATCTCATTGGGAAAGAGTCCGACCTGACGCACGCGTTTATTCTAGCTTTTTTGTAGGTTGCTAATTTAAGTTTTTAAAATGGGGCGAAAAGTCAAGCTGACGATCTTTGCGATGGCTTTTCTTGCTGCATTTCCAAATCTAAGTGAGTCATGTACTTCGGAAACCCATCGGCCGCGGTACCACTTCAGTGCGAAACGGAACTGGATAAATGACCCCAACGGAATGGCAAGCAATACACATTTAAAAAATTTTAAAAAGCAATCTAACTTGATAATTCATACATGATAAAAATATATGTATTTGATTCAAGAAGTAAAAGCATGGGTTTTCTACGATACATGATCACTTTTTTGAAGTATGTAGATTTTAAAGATATCTACTTTAGCATTAAGTATAAAAGCCTTAAAATTAATTACAGTTACTACAACAACTACAATTACAGTGTTTCTTGAATGCTCGACTGAAAATCTGTTCATCTTGAAAATGTAATTCAACTTTTTAAATCAATTATAATTAACAATCAAGTAGTTTTTCAAAACACTACCCCTAACCAATTACATTGTTTAATTTTTGTAATAATATTTAATTGACAAACTAAAAAGGTAATTCAATAGTGAATAAAAATATTCACTTAATCATACATAATTTTAAAAAAAAGATTTTTTAATGGCAAAATAAATACGAAATAAGCCAACACCTACATTTTTTATTTATTCCTTGCTTATTAATTAACTATGAATTATCTAAATTCAGTTTTACCAGGATGGCGTTTTTCATCTGTATTATCAGTATCATCCTGACTCAACGGTAACTATTGCATATATTTAAACAAGAATTAGTTAAAGCAAATCAATTAAAAATATTTATAATAGCACTTTAAACTTTCCAGCAATGGGGACCTATGCACTGGGGTCACGCAGTATCACGTGACCTTGCCACCTGGGAGGAAGTTGGCATCGCGCTCTACCCCGATGACATAGGTTTTTCCAGCAATGGGGACCTATGCACTGGGGTCACGCAGTCTCACTTGACCTTGCCACCTGGGAGGAAGTTGGCATCGCGCTCTACCCCGATGACATAGGTTTAATCAAAAGAATAAATACATACCTAATCACATTTTTTCTTAAATAAATTAAATACTAACTGTCATTTTAAAATCAGGTTACATTTTTAGCGGAAGCGCAGTCATCGACAAAATGAACACGACGGGTTTCAAGCAGCAAAACTCGGATGTTGATCCGGTCATCGCCATCTACACGAGTGCCTCCGGTCCCAACAACGTGATTCAGCGGCAGAGCATCGCAGTCAGCCAGGACAATGGGATGACCTTCACCAAGTACCATGGCAACCCGGTTCTGAGTGACGAATCAAAGCCGGACTTTCGTGATCCGAAGGTCTCTTTCGTTCACGACACTGGATTGATGCGGATTTGGGAGATGGGAGGATGACCAAGTTGTGGGTCCTTATTGTCAGTATCAATCCTGGCGTGAGTGAATTAAGATCTGACTTTTAATATATTCTTGTTTGAAATTAGGACATTTTTTAATTTGGAGAGTGGATTTAATTTTTCAATTTACTTAGGGCCCGAATCTCGGCTCCGCCGCCCACTATTTCATTGGCAACTTCACCCGGAACAGCACGAACCACTTAGAGTTCCACACATTTCCATGGAGCGATGCACAATGGCTAGATTGGGGTACGATTAAAAAAAACAGCAATTCTACTATCAAAAACTATCATATTTATCAATAATAGTAGCATTCTCACATCACCCCCAATTTTTTCAAACCACAATTATTTCACTACACAGGCCCTGATAATTACGCTGGGGTGACCTTTCATAATTTCCCAAGTGGTAAGACTAAAGAAATTTTTCTTACATTTTAACCTGTCCAAAATGTCCGAGCACCGAGCAGTTGGTCAAAACGGCATTTTTCTGACCGTAGGAAAGAGCGTCTTCATCGGGTGGATGACCAACTGGATGTACGCAGGCGATCTTCCAACGGAAACCTTCAAAGGACAAATGACAAGTAAGCAATTATCAAAAGAATATCTAAATATCTTCAGCATTTAATTACCTACTTACATAATCTTAGTTCCGCGAGAGCTGAGCATCAAAGTCCTAAACCGAACGGAAAACCAGTACCGTCTCATGTCCAATCCGTCCCCCGAGCTCTCCGACCTCCGTAACCCTTTCCAGCACGTGGAGATGACCAACTCGTTCCGAGTGCCACCACAGACGATCATCCAGCTGACGGAGCAAGCCACCTTCACCACCCCCACGATGGAGCTCGACATCACCCTGAATGTCACGGGTAACGCGAAGTTCTCCATCTGCGCCTTCAACTCTGAGGAGGGCGAGGAGACCTGCTTCGGCTCCGATGGGGCCCAGTGGTACCTCGACAGGGCTAAGTCGGGCAATGTCAACTTCAACGGCAACTTTGAGAGGTCGGTCTACTCCACAGCCAAGAGGGAGGTTGATGATGAGCTCATCAATATTCGCATCTTCTTGGATGTGACGTCGATGGAGGTCTTTGCTGACGGGGGTTTGACCTCGATGACCGCGCTGCATTTTCCGACCAAGCCTTTTGATAAGTTTAATATTAATCACTGGAGCAGTCCGGGCGCTACGGGTGGGGTCAGTGTTGAGAGGTTTGACATTTGGGGCATCTTGTGCTGGTTCCCTTGAGACAAACAGGATTAACACTAAATAAAAAACGACGGGGGAGATAATTATGAATAGAATTTTTGTGAGAATAAATATCAACACTAAAACTGCAAAATAAAATATAGCTTAGTTTTACCAAGATTTATTGTAAACAACATTTGATGTTTTATTATAAAACGGAAGCACATCCAAAAACATACATACATACATTAAATCTTGCACAAAAACTTTTGTTGGAAATAAGAAATAGAGCATTTGCAATTTAATATTTAACTTTAACACATTCCAGTAATTCAAAGAGAATAAACTATTAAAATTCACACAAATGGTTTAGCAGCTTTTCGGCATTATTTGATTGAAATGTGTCTAGCATCAATGTTGATAATCAATAGGGATTTCCAAGAACTTAGTTTTTTGACAATTTTCAGACAAACTGTTCTGAGAACAAAGAATTAAAATTATTTATTTGATTACAAATATTAAAATAGAGTTACTGTTAGCAAAAAGCTAACGACTATTATATTTTTTACTTCATTTGATTTCGATATTTAAGTAAGAAAGTAAAATGACATCTCGCTATTTAATTTAATACCGACAACTTAAGAACAAACGGAACTTTTTAATACTAGATTAGAAAAAAGATTTAATTTGAAATATTTGATTCCCCTCGACAGCATTACAATATTTTTAGGTTTTCGGCTGCAACTCATTCTCGAACACGACTAATTCAAAGTGCGTCTCCTCCCCGCGTCGTACCGCCTCCGTTGCAACATTCCTCGTCTGATTCCTAGCCCTGATGAAACTACCCTCATTA